>JAMKQA010024159.1:0-35666 GCA_024699735.1 Posidonia australis
ATTTCATCTTTAGATAATATTGAAGATTTTTCTATAAATGAATTACTTGTTGCATTCAATGAACTTTATACAAAACATAAATCCTTGAATGCTAAATACAAAAACTTAAATAAAAGTTTCATTGATGAAAAGCTTGAAAAGGAAATGTTTTCAAATGAAAATGATGAATTAAGAAATAAGAATAAAACTCTTAAGGAAGAAAATGATGTCTTGAAAAATGAATTGAACATCATCAAAGAGAGAATTGATGCTTTGGAAAAAGATATTGCATCATTGAAAAATAAAGGTGACAGCTTGCTTAATGACGTGAGTAAGATTACAGTTAGTAAGAAGAACTTTGAATCAAGAAAATTTAAATATGGAAATGTGAATAAAAAGGAGATTCTATATGGAAATGGATTTATTAGAGCTAAAAATGATAAATATGAATTTGTCACTAAGAAAGGAAAATGGATACCCAGAAATAATATTGATATGATCTCCAAAATAAAATTTGTATCTAAAATAAAATAGGTACCAAAATCCCTCCTTAATGGAGGTACTTGATCTCTTCAAGGAACTAATGGGACATGGGACTATACGTAATTGGAAAATATTGATAAATCCCAATAAAATGCATGGTTATTAAAGTTTCTCATTGAATAATACGGGTTAGCAAAAATCATTTGGATGTTATAATGATTTAATATGACATTTAAAAATTTGCATTCTGAAATATTCCTTGATTCGGTATACCATTTTTTAACGGTTAACCGATTTTTACTGTTTCGGTCTACTGAAATATACCGGTCGACCGATTGTTCTAATAGATGATTTCTGTCAATTCTAATTAATGATTTTTTACAATCTTAAAATCATGGTTTGTGCTTGCATTGAATATTACAATATCTTGACCATTCATTTGGTTCTTTAAACCATAAATATATGCATGAATGGACTTGATTGACATAACCTACAATATCTTATTTTGATCATGTTATACATTGTCATCTCTTTTTTGCCCATGATAAAATGAAAATAAGAAAAATCATATAATCATAGTGATATTGAGATAAGTTTGCCAATACATTAAATGATTCATCTTTTTACAATACTTGTTGAATATGAATTGTTTTTTACCCATGCCTGGATTAAGGGAGATCTTTACTGAAAATAATGTTATTACCCATGCTTGTTGATAGGGGGAGTTTAATTAATTCATAAATTTCAACAATTGGTATCTTCTTGAAAATCAGTTTAACAATTGGATTCAACATCTATTATAAATTAAATTTGGTATATTTTTAGAGAGAGCATAATTTTAATTAAATTTCAAAGATAAACTTGATATCTTATAAAATTGGCATAAATCATATTTTGTTACATTTGGTATAAATTTCAAAAATGGGTATTTGACAATTGGTAATATTTAAATATTACTCATGATCCTAATGATTATTGAATATCTTTTGAGCATAAGGGAGAAAATTAGAATAAGTTGAAATAAAGACGAAAAACGCTTGAACTTTATCACATAAATCTTTAAGAATTGAATAAAAAAGGGGAGTTTAATGACAAAAAGGATAAATAATTTTACAAAAAAAGACAGAGAGTTGAAATTTTATGAGATTTTTTTGCTAATGACAAAAAGGGGGAGAGTACTAAGAAAAGTTAATATGTTGTTTTACTTTGAAATATTTGTAGTTTTGTCATCATCAAAAAGGGAGAGATTGTTGACTTTATTTGCTATATCTTAATTTTGATGATAACAAAAGACTAATGTGCTTTATGAGTTCATATATGCAAAGAAGACCATTGAAGAACTCAGAAGATTCAAGCATAAAAAGGAAGACATTCGAAGAATACAGAGACGTGCCACCAAGATGAATTCAAGATGAAGGAAAAGGTGAAGAAAATTAAGTAATATTTGTAATTATTTTGATGTAATTTTCTATTTATTCGTATACCTAGGAACTTGTATTAATCTCTCAAATAACCACATAGAGCCATAGGAAAATTGCCTTAGCTCCAAAACCAACAATTCATTGAAAAACACTCATTATAGGACTAAGGACAATTTTGGTATGCCGAATTTCCTCGGTATACCGAAATATGTGCAGATTAGAAAAACTAGTACGGAAACCCAGAATGGCATACCGAAATTCATCGGTATACCGAATCAGAGGTTTTCGACATATCGAATTACTTTCGGTATACCGAAGTGCTCGACCGTTGCATTTTTCGGTCAACCGTTTTGATTGCAGCATACCGAACCAGTAGCCGTTGTTGAACGTTAGAGAGACGTTAGACACATTCTTATATCCATGTTTTTCTATAAGTAGACCTCCGTTCTTCATCCATAGCAAAGAGTACTTCCTACACCAAGAATAGAGCTTCACGCATCACTATTTCCAATCATTCACTCCTATTCTATTAGAAAAACTTCCAAGGCAAGAGAGCTCCATTTTCATCCATTCACTTAGCCAAATTGAATTTGGGAGATTATAGAAAAAGAGTTGTAAAATCTAAGTGTAAAGGTTCTTCGGATTGAGAGAAGGAAGCCGCAGTTTTTGCGGAGCTTGACGAGGATTCATCAAGAGTGTACGACACGATCTTGGCCCAGAACAAGATCAGGTAGTGAAATTCTCGAGGGGTTCTCGAGGAGTGGACTAAGCTCGGGAGGCTGAACCACTATAAATTTACTTGTACATATCATTGTCTCTTATCCCTTTCTTTGTATACTTTACTTTAGTATCTAAATTCCTCAACTTACATGTCATTCACTTAAAAACATAAAATTTGTTAAATAAACTTTAATATTGCAAACACATTTATAAAATCACTATTCACCCCTCCTCTAATGAAGCCTAAAGATCCTCACAGATTCGTAGAGGAATATTCACAAGGGGAAGATTACAAGCACAAAAGATGGAAAGCTAACTGCCAGCACCTTGAAAAGTGGCTGTGCACCAGCTTGGTACGCCACATTGGTGCGCCAGCTTGGTGGTCCTCCTTGGTGCTTCATTATGGTGCTCCACATTGGTGCTCCACATTGGTGCTCCATTATGGTGCTCCAGTGTAGTGCTCTTCACCTAGCTGTCTGGATTGTTAATCGAACCATGGGTTTGTTATAGGTTTAGGGTAACCAAGATGCTAAATAAAGTTCAAATGAGGTTAGACTTGCCGTATCCAAAGCAACATCTTCTGGAGAGTTCGCCTACGAACCGCCTCAAAATTGGGGTGTCTACAACTACTAGCTATTAATGCCCATGCTTTCTTCTTACTTCTGTATATCTTGGAATCTGAGGTACTCAAATATAGATCTCTCTGCATACATTTCTTTAAAGATTTAGGCTTCCACTCTTAGTCATCTTTGATTCTATCAAGATACTGATTGGCCAATCATGTTAAGGTAGCTTGTCTATTTCTTACCTACTTACTACATTTATGATTAGGTTGTATAGTTTTAATCTAAAGATTGTGTTTACTGGACATCCAAGAAGCGTGGACCTTGTAGTCACATTGTGGCTCCTTACACTTGATTATAATTCTTTCATAGTTGTTCTCTGCAAAGTATAGATCATATTTAAATCTTAAATTCACGAGTCTTATTGCATCCTTAAAATGCTGTGGACATGAGAACTTTATTCTAACATTACACTTTAGGTTCTCCTTATCATACACTAGGTAGTTATCATTATCACTGTTATCCTCATCCTCCATTGCTATTGCCTCCTCCTTCTCCTCTACCAAGTCATTATCCTCTTCCTCATCATTACTATCTTCCTTCATGTCTACACGGTTGTAGTCTTCATCCTCAGAGGTATCATTGTGGTAGACTTCTTCAAAAGGAGGTACCTTTGCATCAATCCAATCGGTAGGAGTTGATGATGCATAATCTCCATGATCCAACATTCTTATAGGTAAATCAAATACCTCTAATCCTATTACATACATGTCAGTATATTTAGACTCCTTTTAAATTTCAAACATGTTCAATATTTCATTATCTGTGTCAAGTAGAACAAGTTTATTATCCAAATCCTTTCCAGGAAGTTTATATTAGATAGTGCTCCTCCTGTCTATATATATGTTTGTAAGTAAGTTCAATATTTCAAAGTAGGATATCCTATTTGGGTCAACATTAGTACAATAGGCAATCTCTTTATTTTTGTATTTTTTTGGTGTGTCGTTGGCCAGAAAACTTCTAAAATTGATATCAAATGTGTATAAAATTGTGGACATCTACGAGATACAATTGATAAAAAAATACACAGGAGTTATAATAGAGAAAATCACAATTGATCATAGTTGATTGTCAAAAAATACATAATTGATTACAAAAAGAATACACAAGAGATTATAATAAAGGAAATCACAATTGATCACAATTGATTACCAAAAAATACACAATTGATTACAAAATAATACATTGGAGATTATAATAGAGGAATCACAATTGTCAAAAAAATATACAATTGAAAAAATCACTGGAAATCATTTGAGAATTTTCTCAGTTGAGAAAATAAGTTGTTGATAAATATTATTGGAAATCATAGTTGAGAAATCACCCTTACTAGAGAAACTACTACTAGGGTGGAGTGCAATAGATAATAGTAAGAAAAACCCTTACTGGTCCGCTTAGTCCACACCACACCATCGTTGTTCAGTCCACGCCATGCCATGCCACGTTGTCGCTCCCATGGCCACTCAGCCTTTATCGTCACTCCCGTGGTCGTTACAGTCCTTGCCATCGTGGAGAAGAAAAGCATGAGAAAGAAGAGGAAGAAAAGGAAGAATTAAAAGAAAGGATCGTAAACCTAGAGAGAATAAAACAAGAAAAGCATAATTGTCATTTCGTGTTAAATTTTATTGGTGTTATCACAACTATTATAAGAAATAGTTTAAGGTACCAGAGTGAATAGTTTTATAAAGAAGATATTAAAGTGAAAAATAGATATAGTTAAGAGTACTATTAAGAAAATTATATTGAACTTGATTACTGTGATGGTCACAGTCACAGTTCACTTTCAGTGTGACAGTGGAGCAAATTTTGAAGTTGTTGAGTACAAGATGTTGAGAAATCTCAAATGTTTAACAACCTTCACGAAAGGACTAGTTTTTACACTCTGTTACATTCCAAGAACTAAATAGAGAAAAGCCATTGAAATGGAGCTTTGTGTTTCATCAAATTAATGATTGATCAACACATGCATTAATTATTTAATATCATTTTAATGATTAGGCTAGACATAAGATCAAGGTGATTGCCAGAACAGTTCTCCTACAACCAAAAAAGCAAGAAAGTTGTTGGAGATGAAATGGACTTCATGGATGGATTACTAGCAAGAAGTGATCTTTTAGGAGAAGAAGTGACACTAGGATTGATTGTGGACCTCTTGGTTAGTTGATACGAAACTAATGCCATATTAATCGCGATTATCATCAAACTACTCGAAGACTATCCAAAGGTGTTGAAGAGTCTTGGAATCTCTAGGGCTTCACACCATCAATGAAAGCTTCAAGGCTTGGCAATGTGGTAAAGATTGTACATAGGAAAGCTACTCAACCACTGCAAAATACCTTCATTAGAAGATTTCTTAGACCTTCTATAATGTTTCATTTTTAACCTATCAAAACAGTCAATCACAACAATGTCTTATTGTCACAGTGGTTGAGAGAAGGTTAAACTGGCCACGTCTCCTGGATTCGAATCCAAGGATATGCAGAAAAAATTAATCTAAACCGAAAAAAAAAAAGAAAAAAACAGTCAATCACTTCAAAAAACAACGGCATGGATTATCAGTGGTTGCACTTCAAAATGGGCCTCCAATTATGTATTTAACCAACATTGCATGGTGGAGCAAAGTGATGACCACATTTACATGGCAGATTATTGTCTAGCTGACACCATATATATTGAGAAAATCTACGTGAACATATAATGAAGAGGGAATTGTACATAGACTAGAAGCCAGTTGGAAAGTTAGGCATCCAACTTAGACAGATCTTTTGAAAAGAGATAATTATTGTATCATCAAATGATGAAAAAACTAAGGGATAATGGTTGTCTCTGATTTAATTTCTAATATAAACCTTCTCATTTAGAAATCTCTGACCAACTTGAATTTGGATCCATAGAACTGCATATTTCATTAATTGAATCCATCGTTTTCGACTTTTCATCCATCGATTAAATGTTGGGGGAAAAAAAACACACCTCAGCAGAGATTAATAAGAAACACAAGTTCCACCACTATCATCCTTAGGTAGAGAAGTAAGTCAAATTATTGTTATTTATCCCCAAAAACAACATGAAACCTTTGAGAAAAGGGAATTCCTAAAAAGAAAAGGTAAAACAAAGAAAAACTTGACCAAAACAAATACAACCATTTAAAATAAATAAAAAAACAAGCAATTACTGTACCAAATTACAATTTCAATTTTCCTTGGAAGACAACATGCAAATCCTGCGTATATTCTCAGAAAGGATCCAACCCCAAGCTCTTGCCTTGTCCCTCTGCTCTCTCCCATTCCCAACACCTTCGATCCCTCGTGTGAGTGGAGAGGTGAAGACAAATCCACCGAAGTTCGCAACTTTTTCCCCGAATCCCCTCTTTTTCTTCTCCCTCACCTTCCCCTCCACCTAAGGTACGTGTTTCCAGCTCGATTTTTTCTTTCTCATCTATATTGCCTTTTCCCCCTTGTTGAAAATTGATTGCTACCGGGCCAAAAGGAAACTTGCCTTTTGGTGTTGATGAATTGGTCCTGGAATTGGGTTTTGGAATAGGGTTGGTTGGGTGATGTCAAAATTTGGTCTTTGGTCTTGGTGGTTTAGGGAAATGGCTGCTTGGATAAATGATGGAACCGTCATAGAAATAGAAGGTTTTACTTTTTAGCAGAGGTATTTGCTGGAACCTGTACTGGCTGTGGTTTGTTCGCTAGCTGCGGAGTTGGATTCTGGAATAAAGAGTTTCTTACTTAGATATAAGAAAAATGGGAGATTGACCAGTGGATTTGGCATGTTAGGATGGGGAAATAATTGCCTAACAGGTTCTTGTTTTAGGTGTTTGTTGCTGGAGGATGATAGTAAAGTAATTTGCAAATGTTAATAAAGTAATTTGCATGCTAGCTCTTAATGCTCTTTTGCCGCAAGAGAGAGGTCTGCATTGCCTTCATAAGCTTCTCTTTCATTCAATCGGCAGGGAGTTCAATCGTTTCAGCTCTTTCAATGGGTACCTTCCTAGCAGCTAGATGCTGGAGAAACGAATACAGGTAGGATCCTAGGTTTTTCGTTTCTCAGAACCTGGGATGGACTTTAATTTGTAAAGATGGTGATATTAGAACACAGTGACCATCAACTAGCAATGAGGCTCATTTTTTGGTGAACAAAGATGCTATATCAATGTGGCTCAATCCAAAAGGCAGAATTGTCCTCCTGAGCTCCCTTTCCAAACAATGATTTGTTAAGTCTTTGTAACTCTGGATCTGCTTTCTCCAAATTAGCAATCTTTTGGTTTACCATCCATATTTATGTGACAAATGTTGTCCCTTTGAACTTCTTCCAGCAACCTCTAAATTTAAAAAAATATCCGACTCTTTCCCTATTAATAATTGTTGATATGATGATATCCGTTTTAGTATTGCTAGTGGAAGGCACCGTCCTTTATAAGTGAGTTATTACATTGATGCTACAAAGATGGATCATGATGTTATGAACACTTTTCTCTCTCAAGATACAGTTTATAGTTTGACTATTTTCCCACATTTTCATTCTGCCTATATCATTTGCTGAACCTGGATTCCAGTCCTTTTATTTTGGGTTTTTTGTTCTACTTGCCTTAGATTAAGTGGATTATTTTCTAACCAATTTTCCTTTTCTCTAGAGGATTGTTCTCAGGTTAACCTTCATGCTATGTCTGAGTGGGTATTATAGAACTATAGAAGGGCATTAATTTAGTTGAAATGGTCTGCAAGTCATTGTGAAGGATATGCCACTTGGTATGCAATGGCATCTTTCATTGGATCGAAGTATATGGGTGATAGCAGGTAAGGAAGCGGAGATGGCCTAACAAGCTACTAGGGACTTAAACACTACCACCTTTCTCGTCTTAGCATGGCAGTGCAACTGCCACTTGAAAACTCATGGCATTCAGAGATTAAACCTTGAGAACTGATGACATTCACAGATTAAACTTTAATACTGGATCTGTTGATGATCATCTTTACCTCTAGGATTCATCATTGAAAAGAGATTCCCTTAATCATCTGTTGTTCTTTTATCTTTGTAATGGAACATCCCTTCCTTTTCAGCCAAGCTAAGAGATTGCTTAAGTGGATATTCATTACAAGAAGCTGTCAGCTTTGTTTAGTATGTAATTTGTCCCTTGTTTAGGTGAATTGCTTCGTGATATTTCTATAGTGGCAATATATAGCAACTTCCATATGCTGCATTAATAGTGTAAAAAGAAAAGGCAGACAACTAATTATTGTACTACATTTTAACCATCAATCTAGTTTTGTAAACTGATATTTATCTGATATACCTCTTCCTTTCACAGCCAAGCCAATTGCTTATATAGAATTTTATTACAGGAAATAATAAGCTTTCCTCGGTTTATTCTCTTGAGTCTTTGTTCTTTAACTCTTTCTACGATAAAAATTTATATCGAGATTTTAGATCTATGGCATATGAGATTACATGTCCCTGTTGACTTAGATGTTTCAGATGTCTATGTTTGCAGGCCGGGAAGGAAAAACATGGATGTAAAACCAGCAGTTGCATTACGGGCAATACTTGTTGGTGGAATAGCTGCATTCACAAAGGTGGCTGGAGCAATGAAGGCGGCCGGTGGTGCAAAAGCAGGTGCAGCTGCTGCAGCTATGGCAGCCGCAGCAACTGCAGCCATGTCTGGAACAAAAAAGGATGAGAAAGATTCTCCAAAATCCACATCAAAGTGATAAGCTTATTGTGCCTGTTCTAAACAATGACTGCCATAGTAGCTCTAGTTTTCCAATAGGAAAATATCCCCATTTCTTCGTTTTGAGAAACTTTGTAGTTGTTGCTATGAAAGCCTTGCACATGTACTCCCGCCATGTATCACAAATCGAATTATTTGAGAGCCTTGGCAAATGCAAACAAATTTGTTGGTTTTCTCAAATTTTGCAGTGATGAAGGTATGCATGTAAAAGTTTTTGAGAAAATAATATACAATACTGTTTCCAAACTGCAATCTGTCTGTTGTATCCTGAAAAATCTTCAAATTTTATAAACTTTAAAAAAAAATTATACCGTCAGTGGTGGTCTTTGCATGTGTGGATCGCAGTTACTTTGTGAGAATTCATTGATCATGTAAACTTTGTTTAGATCACAGAATTCTTTTGGAATTTGGAACTGCACTTTTTTAGTGAATAAGATCTTTTGGTTCTTTCTGAACCACGTCCATTCTTTCATACTGAGTTACACTGAATGAAGTACTTGCAGGAGTTGCAGCTATTGATGTGCTTATGCTAATGTCAACAATGCTTCTTAACAAACACAAGTATAATCTGACAGTTACAGTTCTTTCTTACAAATCTTCGTGGGTATTTTTTTGGTTGAAAGACATTTAGTTATTTTTTTTTTGGTAAAGGTAAGTAGTATTAGATATCAATCCTAAGGAAAAAAAATTCAAGGAAATCAGGAATTCAAAATTCACAACAAAATCACAGAAATAGAATAAGACAATGTTCTTGCCATAAGTTACAATCCATCCAACAGGACTGGCAATTCAAGTTCTATTATCAGTAAGAAGACAATTAAAACTACTACCCCATGTCATCAGCAGGAGCAGTCTGTTGCAAGTTAGTATCAGTAGAAGGGTGGGGAGCATCTGAAGAAGCGGTTTGATTCGCAGTCCAAGCGACTTTCATAGAAGATAATGAATTCCTCAAATCCTCCTTCTCAAACCCTGGTGAAAGAGAATCTAGCCATTGACTCATTAGTCCAATGATATCCGAAATAATAAGATAAGTAGGTTTAAAAGAACCATGAAAAATTCTGCTGTTTCTTTCTTTCCAGGTTACTCAGAGAATAACTTGAATCAAGACATACCAGCCACAGTAACTTAAATAAAATTTAAGCGTAGGTTTATGCTAAAATAAGTAATGCAGGTTATAAAAGTCAGGGTACAATTGAGAATATATGAAAAATTGCCAAATCTGAAAAACATATTCACAGAACATGAATAAATGATTATTAGATTCAGCATTTAAGTTGCAAAAAATACAATTTGGAGAGCCAACCCAACCTCTTTTGGCCAAGTTCTCTTTAGTAAGATTCTTATTATGAAGTACAAACCAAGAAAATAATTTAACCTTAAGCAGAACCCAGGTCTGTCATATTTGTTCATAGAGATTGAATTTTAATCCATCATCATTCAAAATATTGTAACAGGATTTAACTGAGTAGTTAGAAGAGGAGGTAAGGGTCCAGGATATTACATCCCTCTCCACCCTTTGGGGAGCAGATTGGATAATATGTACCAACATATCAAGTTGAGGTTGCAAAGTATTGCACTCATTTAGCTAGACTTTAGAAAGATCAATTAACTTATTAAAATCTGCTGCAGATATCTCACAGATTTGATTAACAGAGGCTTTCCTCCATCTACAAATAGAAAAGAGTTCAGGGAGAAGATGTTTTAATTTTTTATCATTCCACCATTTGTATTCCCAGAATAAGGTATCTTCCCCATTACACAGATGGTGAGAAGAAAAGCAATTAATAATATTAAAACAGTCTTTGAGGCAAAGCCATAAAGGGGAGCAGTAGTTAGTGGAGGTGTTTAAAATAGTCCTAGGCCAAAAATAATGCATATACCTGGCCTTCAGTAAGCCTTTCCACTTAGCATGACAATCATAAGAGAGTAATTGCCAAGCTAGTTTGGATTTAAGAGCTAAACTAAAATTTCTGAGGTTAATGATCCCTTAGCCATTTTACTGTTTAGGTCTACAAAGTAAACCCCACTTAACTAAATGCATCCCTTTCCTGATAGAAAGATCCGACTTCCAGAGGAAGTTACTCCTAATCCTGTCAATATCTTTCTCAACTTGCTTAGGCATGTACGGTACAGACATAAAATAAGTAGGAATGGCTGATAAGACTGAGTTAATCAGTGTCAGCCTGCCACCAAGAGAAAGAAAATGTGCTTTCCAATGGGATAATTTAGAGGATAACTTCTCAATCATAGGAGACCAGTCCCTACGCGTGGGTCTCCTATAATGAAGGGGTAAACCCAAGTATGTGATAGGCAGGACAGCTGACTTGCAACCAAGTAATTTACACGCATTATCAATTGAGTCTTGACCTACCTCAATCCCAGTAAGGGATGATTTAGAGAAGTTAATTTTGAGCCCTGAACAAGATTGGAAGCAGTACAAAATACGTTTTATTTTCACGATATTCTCAGCGCCATCAGCTAGGAATAAAATGGTGTCATCCGCATATTGGATGTTTAATACATGGGAACCCCCATGTGGGAATTGGATGCCTTGTATAAGTTTGTGACTTAATGCTAGCTGTAACATACGGTTCAAGACATGAGTAGCAATGATGAAGAGTAAGGGAGATATAGGGTCCCCCTGTCTCAGCCCTTTGGCAGCTCCAAAGAAGCCATGGGATGTACCATTGAGTAGTATGGAGAATTTTGCAGAGGAGATGCACATCTTTATTCAAGATATCCATTTCCCCCCAAAGCCTAACCGCTGCAGGGAATCTAGGAGGAATTCCCAATTAACCTTATCGAAAGTCTTCTCGAAATCCAACTTCAGAATGAAGCCAGAAACCTTAGAGGACTTCATGAAGTGGAGAGTTTCCTGGGCTACCAAGAAACAGTCCCCGATTGAGCGTCCAGAAAGGAAGGCACACTGAGAATTGTCAATGACCTTGTTAAGAATAGGAGAGAGCCTAGAGGCCAGTGTTTTGGTAAATATCTTATAAATGCTATTCACCAAACTTATAGGTCTAAATTCTACAATTGTATTAGCTCCTAAGCGTTTGGGAATTAGCACAATGAAAGTCTTATTTAAGGGAGAGAGAGTCTCTGGATCACTAGCTGAGAATATGTGATGAAAAATTTGTATTATATCATCTTTCAATAAATCCCAGAACAGTTGAAGAAGAACATAGGGAACCCATCTGGTCTAGGACTTTTGTCCCCGGGAAGCCTGGTTAAATTTGCCTTGACCTCTTCTTCCGAAAATGGTGTTTCAAGAGATTCAGGATTGGAAATTTTATTGGGAGCCAAACGGTTCCCGTTAAGGAAGGCACTGGATCCTTCCTAGCTGTTGAATTGCTGATAGAAATGCTTTTCAATTTCCTCTCTAATGGCCAAAGGGGATGTAATCAAAGTGGAATTGACAGTAAGAGAGAAGATACTATTATTTCGTCTATGCGAATTAACCACATTATGAAAGAAGGAAGAATTAGAGTCTCTCTCTTTCAGCTATTGAATTCTGGATTTTTGTTTTCAGAAAAGCTCTTTTTCTCTTAAAAATTCAAAGTGTTGTTCCCTCAAAGCTTGTTTCTCTATCCGAGTCTCTTCATTAAGGATAGAATGCTCTGCTAAGCAATCAATGTCTTGTATACGTGATTCAATGTCACTTAATAACTGATCTCTTTTCAGTCTAATCGGGCCAATCCAATGCTTTAGACATTGCTTTAAATATTTCAATTTATAAGTTAATCTAGCCATATAAAATAGATCTCTCGATTTCAGCCAACAATCCTGAATAAGAGATTGACATCCTTCAAAAAGAAGCCAGGATCTGTAGAACTTAAACGGAGTCGAGCCTTAATTCTGCCTAACAGTGTTCAATATAATTGGGACATGGTCAGAAACTACTCTGGCCTTCCCAGAGCAGAAAGAGTTGGGGTATTTAACCGACCAGGAAGTAGAGGCAAGGAAGCGGTCAAGTTTGACCATCGTGGGATCAGCCTGGAAGTTAGTCCAAGTATAGAAGTAGTTGATGGGAGAAAGGTCCACCAAATTCATTCCATCGATAAAATCATTGAACATTGACATATGTGTAGAAATCCTAGGACAAGAGGAATGCACGTGAGAGTATCTGATCAAGTTAAAATCTCCACCTATGACCCAATTTTCACTGACCACCTGGCTGAGACCTCGCAATTCCTCAATAAAATCAGACTTAAGTCTGGATACACAAGGGCCATAGACCCCAGTGAGCCACCACTCAAAGTTATCCTCGAGTGATAGAAAGTGTAAAGAAAGACAGTAAAGGCCCGCCAGGTGCGTCTTAAGGCTCAACTTTTTATCGTCCCAACTAATCAAAATGCCTCCTGAGGCACCAGAAGAAGCAAGGTATGACCATGAAGTAATTTTCCTTCCCCCTAAAGCTCTAAGCAAGGCAGGAGAGTAATCATCATTCTTAGTTTCAGTAATAATAAGAATGTCACATTTCTGCAATCTGACTAGATTGCGAACAGCACGAGATTTGGAGCAAGACCCTAAACCTCTAATATTCTATGCTACAATAATCATTAACACATATTAAAGGACTGAAAGGGAAGATCCCTCCCACAAGAACAACTATGATCCTTCAGGGAAATGGGATATTTCCCTTGATCGAGTCTAACTTGGGAAAAGAAATTATGTGCCTCTGCATTGGTTCTAAGGGTGATACCAATTTTCCCACAAAACTCTTGAAAGTGCTAGTAGGAGTCCCAAGTCAAGGGGTCTAAGTCCTTATCATGCATATTAGCTTTACATAAATCAAAGCCAGAGAGAAGTGAGGCCGGTAAAGCATCAAAATTAGCAGAAACAACATTACGAGGAGTATAATCAGTGGAATTCACATTGATACCTGGGGCATGAATCAGGGTATCAGGATGGGAGGAGTGCGGATCAGCAGTTTTCTCAACCGTGACTTCCTTCTCCATACAATCGTACAAAGCCAGTAACTTCTTGAACTTTCCCATGGAAAGATTCCTGGAGCGAATCTCTGCTTGGACGAAGTTGGATTCGTCGAGGGTTGCTAGAGTGTCGCACCCCTGGGAGCAGTCCATTTTGGAAGATATGGAGGAAGAAGCTTTATACCATCCTTCCGAGACAGGGGGTGGGAGAAGTTTTATGCCAACTTCAGAAGTTGGAGGAGAAGGGGAAGCTTTGTACCATCCTTCAGAGATAGACGGGGTGGGGAGAATACCCGTAGAAACAGGTAGAGGATCACTTGAATGTGGAAGAAAGGAAGACCTAGTCCATACATTTATCCCTGGTCTAGAGGTTTTCCCAGACCTATTCCCACGTCAGCTCTTAGTTGCTTTGAAGGATTTCCTATTAGGTGGGGGAGCTTTCTGATGAGTGACGGGAGAAGGTCGAGAGGGCGAGGCTGCAGGGGTATGCTGGGAGGGGGGAGGGACCACAAATATCCCAACTAGGTCTGAACTTAATAGGATAAACTATACGACCAAAAGCATAGAAAACGAGTATCGGGTAAATCTTTCCCGTGATGCAACAAAATCCGACAACGAGCAAAGCTCTGCTGTTTTGCTCGTTCAACAGAGAGATCCACTTCCAGGAGGTCAGCAAAGTCAACTACCATGCATCTAAAAACGTCCACATTCCAAAGGTGGTGTGGGATACCTTCTAATCTTACCCATACTCCCTCCTCTCTAAGGGTGAAGACCGCATTAAATTGTGGAGTCCAATGAGTGAAAAAGGCAGAAAGAGTTTGCAAGGAGGAACCGTAGAGGTTCAGGGTGTCTATCTTTATCTTAGGGGAGGGGAATCTCAGGAGAAATTTACCAGGAGCCGAGTCCTTGACTTCGACACTGGAAGTCAGGGGCTAGTTGATAGCTATGTGGCGCTCGAGAAGCTCCTTGGTCAGCTAGGTAGAATGGGAAGATACAAGAGCGCAGCAGGAGAGGGAGAGGAGAAGATCGCCGGTTGCCTCAGAAGGAGGAATGATGGTAGGGAAGTGAGGGGAAAGGCCCGCCATGCTCGGGGATGGAGGAGCAGACGGTTTTCCTTCCTGGAAAAATTTGCATATAGCTACAGAATAAGTAGGAGAAAGATAACGAAAACATAGACCCGAGTATTTGCAGTTGCTCTTGATGTGGCCAAGAAGGCCACAGCCAAAGCAACGGCTAGAGGCTTGACAGAAGGTTACCAGAGGGGGGCAGGACTTCCGACAGAAGGTTACCAGGGGGACAAGAAGACATTTAGTTATTTGTTTCTGTGGTTTAGTAGCTCTTGTGCTGGAACTAGGAAGCAATGTTTCTACCATGCGCTAATCCACTGTTGATTGATACGTGAGCTATAGTGGAAACTGTCATGTGAAAATTAGGAGTTTACATTGATAAGTTAAGAATGAATTCACAATCCAATCCAAATTATTCATATTAGATGATTTTAGATCCATATTCAATCCAACTTCAATTTAATCTCAATCTAGCCAAACTTTAGGTTAAGTTAGATCGATTCTTAAGTTTTATATGTACTTATTAAAAATTAAAAATTACATTTATAATATATTGTGGAGATAGAAAATAGAGAGAAAAGAGTTTCTAATTCATTGCTAGTGTGTAGTTACATATATATATATATAGAGGTTAGATATCCTAGACATAAATGAATATCCAATAACCTATATATTCACAAAGATATAACTACATAAGTATTTATAACTCTAACACTCTCGTTCAAGTTAGAGTATATATATCAACCATGTCTAGCTTATTACATAAAACCTCAAGCATCCCAGTACTAAGCTCCTTTGTAAAAATATCTGTCAACTGCTCTGAAGATTGAATGTAAAGAGTAGAGATAACTCCATTACCATATTCCTCATATAGTGATAGTCAACCTCAATGTACTTCGTTCGCTCATTAAAGGTGGGATTGTTTGCAATGAAAATAGCAGCTTGATTATCACACCACATAAGCATAGGAAGCACAACACCAAACCCAAGCTGCTCCAAAAGTAACTTAATCCATATCATCTCATAAGCTGTCTGTGCCATGAATCTATACTCAGCCTCTACACTAGACTCCGATACTACATTCTGCTTTTTGCTTCACTAAGTGACAAGATTACCTCCTATATAGGTACAGAAGTCAGATGTGGATTTCTTATCCCCTCGATCTCCTACATATCTAGAATCTGAATAAGCCATGATCTTTGTGTGACCATTCTTCCTGTAGACTAGACCTTTCTTTGATGCACATTTAACATAAGACAAAACACGAAGGACCCTAGTCCAGTGTATTCTCCTAGGTTTATGCATGAACTAGCTCAAAAGACTGATTGCATATGAGATATTAGATCGAGTCACTATTAGTTAGATAAGCTTCCTGATCAATCGTCTATATTGACCAGGATTCTTCGACAAGTCTGAGCTGGTATCCCAGAATATTGGTGTTTGCTCGATAGAAGTACTGTCTGGTTTGCACCCTAGAAGACTTGTTTTTTATAGGAGATCTAGGACATACTTTCTCTGTGACAATGTCATCCTTCTATTAGCATAGGCAAATCCAATGCTAAGGAAATAGCGTAGCTTTCCCATATCTTTGGTCACAAAATTAGTGTGAAGATGTCTTTTGACCTGTACAATGTCCTACACATTATTGCCTGTCACGAGTATGTCATCCATATATATTGTCGAATAACACAGCCACCAGTAATCCTTCTGTAGAACACTGAGTGATCAACAATACACCTTTAGAAACCACTAGCAAGAACCACCTAACTGAACTTTTCAAACCATGCCTTGAGACTTTATTTGAGGCCATAGATCGCTTTCTTCAGTCTGCGCACACGATCCTCCCCCTGAGCAACATAACTTGGAGATTGCTCCGTTAGTGTAGACTCGGTCAAATCCTTATATAAGAAGGCATTCTTGACATCCAACTGACATACCTCCCAAGAGTGGTCGATCGTTAGAGATAATATAACCCTGATAGAATTAAGATAGGTGACAGGTGAAAAAGTCTTCTCATAGTCAATGCCATATATCTGAGTGAAGCCTTTAGCCACTAATCTTGCCTTGTATCTGTCAATATTGTTATCTGATTTATACTTGATAGAATAGATCCATTTGTAAGTGACTACTGTAGTCCCAACAATTTGGGTCACCAACTCCTAAGTACCACGACTGGTCAATGCAGCTATTTCCTCATCCATAGCGGCCTTCCAATAAGGAAGGGACAATGCCTCCTGATGATTCCTGGGAATGGACTCAGAAGAAAGAGACAAGGCAAAACTATGAAAATAAGGGTGAAAAGACTCATAAGACAGAAAATGTGAAATAAGGTGAGCAATGCAAGATTGAGTATCTTTTCGAAAGATAATGGGTAGATCTGAAAAACTGGATGACGAATTTGTATCTACAGAGAAGGATGGTTCAGTGGTGGGAAGCATTGGTGTATGCTATCGTTATTGATAAACCTGCAAGGGACGAGTGACTTCTTGTTGCACAATGGAACTACCTTGGGTTGGATGTCCTGTAACTCAACAACTGATAAAAGGGGAATAGACACACTGGAAGAAGAATCATCATAGTAATGCATAGACTCGAAAAAAGTGACATTAGTAGAGACAAAATACCGTTGGGTAGGAGGATGAAAGCATTGATAACCCCTCTGAATTCTGGAGTACCCGACAAACACACACTTAATGGACCTTGGAGACAACTAGTTCAAACCAAGGAGAGGTCTTGAATAAAGGCCACACACCCAAACACTCTGGGAGTCAAATTAAATAAACTGGAGTCAGGTTTGACACGTCAAAGAGGAACTTCACCTCCTAAAGGAGCAAACGGCATTCTGTTGATGAGGTAGGTAGTTGTAAAGACAGCATTAGACCACAATTGCTTTGGAACATGCATATGAACCATAAGAGTGCGAGTAACATTTAATATGTGTCTATACTTGCGTTATGCAACTCCATTTTGTTGAGAAGTGTGGGGACAAGATGTTTGATGGATAATACTTAATGAAGTACAGTATAAGGCAATCCTGAACTAAAGAAACTCAAGAGCATTATCAGTGCACAAAAATTTTAAGGTAACATCAAATTGATTTTTTATTTCTGCCAAGAAGGTTCTTAGTATCTCATAAATGTGACTATGATCTTTAAGCAAATACACCCAGGATACTCTAAAAAAATCATCAATAAAAATTATATAATACCTATGACCTGACACTTACTGAACTTTAACAGGACCTCATACATCACAATGGACCAACTCAAAAGTAGTAGAACTTGACACAAGACATAAATTTTTAAAAGAAACACGGTAGTGCTTATCCAATTGACACGACTCACAATCAAAATGCGAGACTGAACACCATAGCAAGGCCTACTAAAGATTTTGGTGAGATAAATGATCCAACCGGTAGTGCTACGACGATGATGGCTCAGACGTGAATGCCACAGACTCTAATCCTTGAGGTATGTTGTCACGAATCAACAGGTACACACTATTTCCTCTTTCATGGCCCAAACCGATCCTCCTTCTTGTTTGTAAATCCTGAAAAGTACAATGAAAAGGAAAGAAGGTGACGTAACATCGTAATTGTTTTATAGTAACACTAATGGACAATAAATTTATACGAAATTTAGGAAAAAAAAAGAACATTTTCAAGAAACAATTGTGAAGAGGCCTGCGCAACCCCTTCACCTGAGACAAGATAAGTTCGGCCATCGACAATGGTCACAGATTGAATATCAGATAATTAAAATAAACGAGTAAACAAATTTCATGTACATGACATATGTGAGGAAGCACCGAAATCAATAATCCAAGAGGAATCCCTAGATGCAAGAAAGATACTAGTACCTGAGGAGATGGTTTCGGTAACTGTGGCTGCGGAGTCAATGATCTTTAGTTGTTGGAGCCTCTCATAGTTAGCTTGTGACATTGTGAAGGTTTGCTTCTCGCTGGTAGAAGCTATTGTGTGCGACTCTATGGTGACATTTATTGTTTGAGGCCAATCAACAATATCCTAGCATTTTTCCACTCTGTGCCCCAACCATCCACAGTGTGAACATCGTGGACATCTACCCGTATCTCCTCATCCACAACCTCCTCCTCGTGTACAGTTGCCATTGCTGACTGCTCTAGCACTGTAGGAGACACGGCTGTGGAAACTTAGAGGACGTTCGCAAAGGTAATCTGTAAATCAGGGACACTGTCAACACCTAAAACTTAACCTT
The DNA here is from genome assembly GCA_024699735.1 of Posidonia australis. Taxonomy (NCBI): domain Eukaryota; kingdom Viridiplantae; phylum Streptophyta; class Magnoliopsida; order Alismatales; family Posidoniaceae; genus Posidonia; species Posidonia australis. Next base: position 19,197 of record JAMKQA010024159.1, read on the forward strand.
TTATCTAAGAGCTGAGATCTGGATTTAGGCTGGATAGGTATACTGCAACGGCCAACTCCTCACGATACTGATATAATATCGTGATACCAACTGTTAATGGCTGATATACATCAAACTCATCAAGTTGGATACAAAGGGCAGTAAAATGCTCCTGAACAGACCGATCCCATTGACGTAGAGTAAACAATTGCTCATATATCTCACACACATGAGATATATTCTTCTCATGGCGATATGTGAGGCGTAAGGTGTTTTATATTTTCATTACTGGTCGTAACAACATTACTCCTCGTGCAACTGAGGACTCCATACTGTTTACCATCCATATAATAATAGCTACATCATCTGAGAGTCAATCTTCATACGTGTCAAACTTGACATTTGGAGGTGGATGAGTGAGATGCTTCAGCTTCCTATATGCAAGAACAAAGGTTTCGAGACTCTAAGACCATAAAAGATAGTTTGGGCCAAAGTGTTTCTTGGACGTCTCACTCATATACTTAACCAAAGAATCACGAAAGGCCATGTTGGATTGAAAAACTGAAAAAAGAGAGGCCAATATATGGTCTAAAAATAAGAAATATATGAATTAAACTGTTTACTAACACATGTGGATGGAACGTATCTACACACAACTGAGATTAGAGGCAACGAGAGGCCTAAAACATACGATCTGCTTCACAGGAAAGGCTGGACTACCCCTACAGACGAACAGGAGGGGACAACGAGCTTCACCAGTGGACTTGACGTGCAACAGTGAGCCCTGGACTAATCAACAGTTGGCCTGGAAGGCCTAGATGGCACCGACAAGAGGCCTCAAAGGTGTTGCCGATGGCTAAGTAGGGATTGGAAAGAGTGGACAGTATCAACAGGACACTTGGACGACAGTGGAAAGGGTGGCCAGAGCTGTTGAAGATGGCGATAACCGGAAGACTGGCCGTGAAAGGTAGACTATTGTTTGAGTTTTTTTTTCTTAGCTTTAGTACTATGCAGAGATAGAATCGAGAGAGAAAAGAACTTCTAATTCATTGCTAAATATACAGGAAGATTAAATACCCTAGACATAAATGAATATTCAATAAATCGTATACCCATAGACATAACTACACAAGTATTTATAACTCTAACATATATTATATAAAAATATACAACATTAATAACAAATATAAAATGACGAATGATCTTGTTTTGTTATAAGTAAAGACATGATTTAATGACATTTCTTAAATGATATAAATTATCACTTCAAAATTTATTAATAATTCATGATAAAATAGTGAACAATCATTCTTTTATTTTTGTTTGATGAATATAAAAATTTTCATTCTACATTCAAATACACAACAACAATTCAACCCGTGCTTAAAATGATTAGTACAAATCATCAAAAATTCAAAATAACCATAAGAATTTAGAGAGAAAAGATTACAATTTTATAAATAAACAAATATATATATATATATATATAATATGTAATTATAAAAATAAATAAATAATTATATATACACCTTCAAATTTCAAGTTAGATTAGGTAACTTATCCTTAAAATTCATATCCAAAAAAATAAAAAAAGTTTGTATTTGAGAATTTTTAATCCATACTCAACCCATAATACAAAAAACCTAATTTAATCCAACCAACATAGGTAAGATTGATTCAACTTCTTGATCAACTTGGACCCATGTATACCTCTAGTAAAAGTTATTCAGCTAAATCAACCCATGCAAGAGTATGCCACGGCAAGAAAGATTTAGATCGTTCTTGTGCTTAATTTCCCATGTTATGTTTGAATGAACAGATGAGAAAGAAATCTTTAACCATCAGTCGGAGAAAGTGGGATGACATATTCACCATCTCCATACTCCGCAAACTTCCATGTCTCCACGATCAATAAAACATAACCAACAATGCTGACACCAATAAACTGCCCTGATTAGCTTCAAAACATTTATAAGTTTAAATACATTTCATTTAGGTCATTTTCATTCTTTAGTAATCCATGCCATCCATTTGCGGCATGCGACTATTTGGGATGGCTTATGCCTCCCCAAGCTCAACAACTACTGCTTCTGTGGTCGTCAACAATAATGATACACTGCATTTCGGTATCACGTGTTCATATCAGTGAATTGATGGTATATATTAAAGGTAACTAATGGAAAGGAGATAAATCTTCACCTTGCTGCATCAACTAGAGCAGTTCTGATGACCTTAAGAGGATCAACAATTCCAGCCTTCACCATGTCAACATACTCCGCTGGTCAAGAAAAAAAAAACAAAAGGAATTACAGTTTCAAGATGCACAAAAGGATACAGAACAAACACAATACAATAGTCGACCTTGACCTAATTTAGTTGTTAGAACATCCACAGACATGTTCCCTAAAGAGATGTTGCAACGTGCAATGGACTATTATTACAAAGATGTCAACAACTGCCTATGGTAATGAATGAAACAATGGGATGCTTCTATAATTGAAGGAACTTGTGTGCCACAATAAATTGTAAATCTTAAGGAATATGCACTCGTATCCAACTTAAAATGAAATCAAATGAGTGAAAATAGTTGTTATTCGCAAACCTTTGGAAGCATCGTAACCTAAATTTGGATTATCTTGTTCTAACAGTTTTTCCAAAATAAGTGAACCATCAACGCCAGCATTTGCAGCAATTGTGAAAGCAGGAGCCTGAAAAAAGAAACACAGCTTGCGGAAATAAGCAAATCAATCCCAATACATACCAGCGCCAAAAGCAGCATGAGATAGAGCAACTTCGAAAATACAATCATGACAACCTTTAGAGCATTTTTTATGATATCTACTCCTAGCTTCTCATCAGCATTTGATGTTTGAATTTTATCCAACTCTTTAGTAGCATATAGAAGAGCAACACCACCTCCTGGATTATATACAAATATATCAGTGAAGGTATAAACTTGGTTGGAAGAATAAAGTTTGCAAGAACTAAAGATACCTGGCAAAAGGCCCTCTTCAACGGCTGCTCTTGAAGCATTTAAAGCGTCTGTAACCCTGTCTTTTCTCTCACCAACTTCAGCCTCACTAGCCCCACCAATCTGCAAAAATTACAATTGATAGCAATAAGAACAGTCTAATGAAGCAAAACTTGACGATTTATGAAGTAAATTAATTTTGAATTGACTAATAGGATGGTATAAACCTTCAGAACAGCAACACCTCCTGATAGCCTTGACAGCCTTTCTTGTCCTTTCTCCTTGTCAAACATAGCAGTACTTTGCTTAATGGATGCCCTTAACTGTAAAATATATGTTATTTCAATCATCTGTTAAAAATTTCAAAGAAGAACCTGCCCTTTTCTATTTATAATGGATGCAAACAGTTACATGTGTCAACTCATATTTTTCCATTGAAAGCTTGGGGTGATGCTTAATTCTGCTTTACTTTGCTGATTATTTTGGTTATATAACAGAAAGCAGAAAATCAATCTTTTAACAAGACTCTGTCTCGAACATTTAAAGCTTTGAAAATTCCAGTCCAAAAATATAATGCCTTTGTTTGAATACCCACAAAGTGAATAATTTCCTGTTTCACACATTTAACCAAATTCATGGAGAACTAATACAAAAAATGTGGTACATGGAAATACAGAAAATTACCTGCTCACATCTTTCCTCAATCAAATTCTTGTCACCAGCACCATGTAGTATAATAGTGTCATCTATTGAGATTGTCACCTACAATGATAAGAGTTACGATCAGAACACACAACGTAATCTATCTAGGTGCTTTGTAATGCATTTTTATGTGACAGACCTTGTTAGCAGTGCCAAGCATTTCAACTTGAACGTTCTCAAGATTGAAACCACGATCTTTAGTGATTACCTAGGTATTAGAAAATGCTGAAAATGAGACTAAGTGGTTATGATAATATTAATGCAAACACAGCTCTAAAGAAGTATCATGGATCCCAAATTTAGGTAAAATGTCTGGCACGCAAGAATCATACTTCTCCCCCAGTGACAATTGCAAGATCCTCCAAATTTGCTTTCCTGTTTTCACCAAATCCTGGAGATTTGATGGCACAGACCTACAAACACGGCAGAAGTCATTTTCTTTCACAAGAAGATGCATTTGTGGATATTTTTTTAAGTTCGACAAGCCTAGTATGGGAATAAAAGGCAAAAAGCCATGTTGTTTAGCATGGTCATTTCTACCTACCATGCATTAATTATAGGATGGCATATCATTTCTGAAACAGGAAAACAAATAATGTGACCAATGGTCAGTGGTATCAAATGCAACACCATGTAATCAGAAGCAGTTCACATCAATTACACACCTTGACTCCAGCGCGGCGCTTGTTAAGCACAAGAGTAGCTAAAACTTCACTTTCCAAATCCTCAGCCACAATCAGAAGTGCTCTATTTTTCTGTAAAAAAATGTTCAAGAATTAATTTATCTTATGTTAAATTAAGATGATGCCTCCATTTTGATTATGGGGGATAGCTTACACAACAAAAACAAATGGTCTTTACCGTATATGCAAGCTCCAACATTCTGATGATGAAATTCAAGTCTGATATCTTCTTGTCATGAATAAGGATTAAAGGGTTTTCCAGTTCCTGTCTACATGCAAAAGAAACTACTGAATATGGCAGATATAGTCCAAATTCTTGTTGGCATGTAAGCAAAGAATAGCTGACAAATGTAACAGGCCAAAGAATATGCCATGTCAAAATCTCTTATACGGTATTTGATTGACAGAATTAAGTTACAATATAAATCATCACAAGTAAGAAATATAGTAAAAATATTTATACTAAAACTAACCAGTCAGGAACCTGAGAGTAAATTTCTGGCAGACACTAGAAATAAATAAACTTACACATTTTCGAGTCTTCTCATTGGTAATGAAGTATGGAGATATGTAACCCCTGTTTAACTTCATTCCCTCTACCACTTCCAATTCATTGTATAATGTGTTTCCGTCCTGAAAAATTGAATGACAAAATCTGCATGTGATTTAAGCAAGTTACATGCATAAGTAGCTGAATAAAGTAGTTGTAGTGAGTGGCTTACAGCAACAGTTATGGTCCCATCTTTCCCTACTTTCTCCATGGCTCTAGCTATCAATTTCCCAATTTCTATTTCATTATTTGCAGAGATGGTTGCTACCTGTTCAAAACAAGACTTGCTTATTGACAAAATTAAAATAAAATCTCCACAACACAATGGGTAAATAAAATTAAACAAACCATCTATCCTTCCAGATGAACTCCCAACCTGTGTGATTTCTTCTGGTTTGCTTATCATCCATGCTCTACTTTTCAGATTAGAAATCACAGAATCTACAGTCGCATGAATACCATGTCGCAGGTCCATAACATTTGCTCCTGCTGCAACAGACTTGCAACCTTCAGCAAGTATTGCTTGGGTGAGCAAAGTTGCACAGGTTGTTCCTGAAAAAAAAAACAATCCTTGTTGACAAGAAATATGCAACAATTACCCGTAATTGTTGGTTTCTGTTTTATAGACAACAGATGAAAGAATGAAACACATAAGCTATTAAATGGAGGTGACGGATGTCATAGGCCAGCAGCTCATGCTTTTGTCAGAAAAACAAAATGGCAATGTAGCATCGGGGGCTTATGAAGACAGTAAGTCTCAGGTAGTGTTTGGTAATGCTTATGGGAGAATTAATTATTCTCATAAACAGTGTTTTTGAAAAAAACAAACCTACAACAGATTTTTGAAACCGCCATTTGTGAAAATGTTTTTACGCAAACGAGAAGCTGCCTGGCATAAAATATGGGGTGTGCTTCAGTTTTTGAAGGAATTTGGTTCAGCTTTTGAAGGAATAAGCGATTTCTTTCAAAAGCTGGTTGCCGTATTTGTTTCCAAACAGACCCTAAAACTTTAAACAAGGAAACATATGGAAATGTAGCATTATGGCAGATTATCCAGAAAATAGAACATTTGTTCAAAAGATAAAAAAATCACCATCCCCTGCTACATCATTAGTAGCCTTGGCAACTTGCTTCACAAGATTGGCACCAACATTTTTAGCTCTGTCCTTAAATTCTATGCTTTTCGCAACAGTTACGCCATCCTTTGTAACTTTAGAACCCGCTCCACTGTTCTCAATGATGACATTACGACCCTACAAAGAAAAAACAGACTATTTGCCTCAAAATGCACAATACCAATATAAACTACCATCAAAATCTGTAATATATGACTTCAACTTCCAGCAGTAATTCTGAATATAACACAATCCAATAGAACCCACTAGAGCTCCTTGTCTATCATTCAAACTAAAACCAGCAAGATCAACAAAGTACTTCAGAATCAAAATTGCAGAAGCAGAGAATAGTATGGCATAATATGCGTTATACCTTGGGGCCCATTGTAACTTTGACAGCTTCCGCGAGCTCGTGCACACCCTGAAGCATCGCAGCCCGTGCTTCGATACCGAAATTGATGTCCTTTGCCGCATAGTTCCTGCTCTGGATCATCCTCCCACAAGCCTTTACAAACTCAAATCATCAGAACACCAACAAAACAACATAACCAATGAAAAAGCAAAAGTGAGCCGTGAAACATACCAGCTTTTTGGCACCAGAGTCTCTGAAAGAAGAAAAATGGCGAAAAAAATTGAGTACCCAGGTTTTCTTTTGATATGTAGTGGCGGTACAGATCGAATTGGTCTACTGTTTTAGTTTCCTATGTACTAGTTCCGAAATCAGAAGAACTAAAAAGCTCACCTTGCTAGTGAAGAAGCAAATACCTCAGCAGCAGCAGCAGCAAAGCGATACATGGTTGTTGGTATCTTGAACATGCAGAGAGGGAGAGAGACAGAGAGGAGGAAGAGCAGGAACAGGGAGTGAAGGGTCTAAGAAATCATGGATTCTGTACAAGAACACTAGGGTTTTGGGTTTTAAAAATGGAAGTGGAAAAGCATCCAGAGATCGGAAATGATTTGGATATTTGCAAGCACAGACACGTATTATGTTTTTATTTTGTATTGTACCTTTTAGCAATCTAATACAACTTCCGACACCTCCCATTTCTACTCAAAAACGTTGAGGCTCTTTTTTTGTAATAAGTGAAACAATGGGATTCTAAAAGAAACAAACGGTGAATAGATATAAGACCAAAAGCTCCACCATTCTAACTCCCGCTCTTATGGCGGACGTGACCGAGATCGCCCGCCTCTTCGCCAAACTGGCCTCCGTTGCCGGCGACGACGACGGCAATGTTCTCATCGAACCACCAACTTCCATTTCCTCCCTGGCGGCGTCGCTCAACCGGAATCACCCCTCCTCTGGAACTAGGGTTCTCGACGCGGCCCTCTCTCTCATGTGCTTCAAATCCCCCCAGGTAGCCCCAAAGATCCCGTCTTTTTCCCTTTGGGTTCGATGGTAGTCGAAAAGCTCCGATCTTGTGTTGTTTGGGTTGGAAAGGTTTCAGCTTTTTGGTGTTTTTGCGTCGTTTTCTGTAGGTGTGGAGTGAGAATGTGAGATGGCTTGTGGAGAGTATCGTGGTTGTGCTGTCGTCTTCGGTGTGTTGTAGGGCGATGAAGAGTGGGCAAGGGGAGAGGAAGGGAGAGGAGTGGTTGGTGGTTGGGAGCTCCATTGGGGTTGCAGACTGTGAGAAGCTGATTGGGCTGTGTTTGGCTGTTTTGGAGAGCTTGGACGGACATGGTGGGTTTAGTTTTTCTGTTGTTGTTACCATTCTGTTATAGTTGGTTTTTTGTTTATTGTATCGTGGCACGTCTAATTGCTGTTAGCACAGGGCCTTCACATCCTTTGTTGCGTACAGTTCTGAGAGTAGCAATATCAGCGCCTAGATATCAGAGGCTGTTGCCTTTGTCATCTTTGTATTGTGAGAGAAGTGAATTGTCATGTGGTGATAGAAGAAGGCTTGGATCAAAACTTAGTTGCATTTTATCTGAAGATTCCTCTATCAGTAGCCATGATGTTCCACTTAGGTATCTGAATCTAACAACTCCTGTACTCCACTAATCGAAAAGATCATATTCATAATTTTCTTAATTTCTTCTAAGACCCATCGTTGTCATGTTTGTGTTCTTTCTTCAATATTATTCGGTTCTCAGTGTTGGGGATCTTGTTGCAGGTTACTTTTGTGGTATCTTGATCCACTGATTCTGAAGGATGACATTTCAAAAATACTTTGGGATGTGATACATAGACCATATCTACACTTGAAAAATGAATTTCATGGGAGGATGGCTTGGCGATTCATAATCATATGCATGGTAACTTCTCCAACAATGTTTATAGAGACAAGGACACTATTGCATAACTGGTTTCTTTTGACGTAAGTTTGTTTCTCTGATGTCAGCAATTGTAGTTCATGTCTAAAGTGGAGTATGATTTAAAATTTTCTTAAAAAGACAGCAAAGTGGAGTATGAACTTCCATATCTCTAGGTTATCAAGCTAGCTGTTTTGATGTTCTAGAGTCTAAAAAAGAGTTCAATACCAAAACTTAAACATATCACTAGGTTATTTTGGATTGTTATATCTTGTCGATCAGGTTCTTGATGGTTATTGTTGATATATCCCCTGTGGTTTCAGCATATTGTTCATATACTTAATGAGTTATTTTCAACAGGGGTTTGGCTTCCGTACTGGAGCTTCTGATTGCGCTGGTGTCATCAGTTTTAGATGTGCTTTCCAGGCCAATGTGGTGGGGCTTGGCAATCGAAATGGGATTGAAGCTGCCTTTTTGTTATTCCTATTTTCACAACAAACACCGTGATCTACTGGGCATTTTGAATGGACCCATTTCATATGAAAGCTTCCATGATTTAGTTCATCTGATAGGAGACTCAGATGCCCTTAATGCTGACCGCTCAAATACATCTTTATCCCATCATGCTGACAGGCATGGAGAGGTAAAACCAGCCTTAGTGGACTCCAGCTCTACATGGTATGTCTGCATATATGGATTTTAGTTTGTTTTAGAACTGCATGCTCATTCATTTGTCATGCAAAGTGATGCTAAAGTGAATTCCAACCACTATTTTGTAGGGCCCTGTTGATTTCTTTCCCTTGTTGGTTTTATTTTGCTGCTGTTCTAGCTTTCTGTAGAAAAAGCTCTCAGCAGTTCATTGTGCCTGTGTTCACCTCGAGATCGGTTAATGTTGAACTGGAAAATGATCTGGAGCTGTGTCATGTTGCTCTCATTTATCTTTCACTGATTTTAAGCCCATTTGATCAAGCTTGTCAAAGTCACCTAAGTGATTGTATAAATGAAATGACAAGGACTTGGCCTGGGCTAGCTGAAGCAGGTTTTGCATCTCAACATGGCCAGCAGTTAGTGACTCGTAGCAACTTTTCCTTAAGCCATAGTAAGAAACTCAGAAGACCTAAGTCCATTGGTAGTGAGAAGTTACAGACGAATGTTGATGGATGTAGGGCTCCAAATATTAAATTCTGGCTCCAAAAATTCCATGGAAACGTTGCAAAATTTTATGATAATGACCATGCACCATTCAAAGAAAGAATAAAGCACTTTGTAAATACATGGAGTAATCTACTTATTACAAAAATTCCTGTAGGCATCCTCCTTGCTAGTCCCAATTATTTCGATGAAGACAGTTGTGAGGTGCTTCTTCATTATGCTGCAACAGGCGAAATTCTTCAGCTAGAAGAGACTCAAATAACCAGAATAGAGTGCATAAGTTCCAGAAACAATGTTGATGATAAGAGCACGGGTATATCTCCGGTGGCAGGCAGTGTCAAATGGTCACTAGGAGCATCTTTTGCTCTGAATTTTATTGATGTTGTCAAGGATGTGACATTTGCAATGTTTGAAGCAGAAGATGCTCAGCTGGATTATATTTGCCAAATAAAAGGAAAAACAGTCAGGTACTTGGTTAGGTGTACCAGGAACATAATCAAAATGCAAGAAGATGATGGAAAAGATGTGCTGTTGATGGATCTTTTCAACAGGTTAATGTGGTGGAAGCAACAGGGTAGAGAAACTTTTGAGGGACATGAGATTTTCAATGATCTTATGCATGAGTTAAAAAGAATACTTACACTTTCTGATTTCCCTTGTGATAGTACAAAGATTTGATACACCCACCTTGATATTCAAGGTTTTTGCAGTGAAAAGGAGAAGTTTTAAATTTCTCTGCACAATTCCAGAGCCACTCAAATGCAAACAGTTAATATGACTGGTACAAGGCACCTTTATCTTGTGTGGAAGTGTTGGAACAATATTCCAGGTGTGCAGCTAAGCCTTTTGAGCTTGCTCTTTTTTTTTTTTTCCTAAAGATGATGCTATTGACATCTCACGTTGAGCATTTTGCAGTAAAACCATTAAAGAGGAATTATGTGTCAGTTTTTATGATATCCATACCAATGCACGAATTTGGTAGTATTAGCATAGGAACTTGTGTGCTTCAGAAGTATCTCCATTCTGTGGTGGATTTTATTCAATTGGTGCTAGTGTGGGATGTATTGGCTGCTGTGGATTGTTAGATTGGAATGAAATTTGGAATGGGCACACTGGACTATATGAATCACTTGCAAAAAAAAGACATATTTGTTCTGTAGCACATCATCCCTCTGTTCTGCTGCAATGGATCGTGGAGGGACTGTAGTATTCGAGTGGAGTGACATACCAGTTGGGGAGGTGCCAGAGCCACAAGCATTTGATGGGAATCTGCTGTACACAGAAACCATGGGTTCTGATGTGGGAGGGATGATCTCGTTGTTTGAGATAATAATAATGCTTACTTTGGCTTTGGAAGCTCACAAGATATTCAATGATAACGACTCTAGTATCAGTGGCAGCTTTGTCGATATTGAGGCAACCTAGGATACTTTGTAAGTAGCAGGACCAACAGGATTTATCAATGGACTACCTTAAGAGGGAAAAAAACCCCTGACAAGACCGTCATTGATCTTATGAATTCTGCTGTTGAACTTGCTGGATGATATGAGTTCACTTGAATAACTTTGGACTGCCCTCTGGCTAAAGGTGAATGCCATGCTTCTCATTAATGAAAAAAATATTATTGGCAATGAGTTAAACAACTTATGTAGATATATAGTGTCACTATGACAGGATTAACCAGAGTATGGAAGTCTTGTGCCGTAATCTTGACGAGCATCATCTTCCCTTTCAGCATGTATTCAAAATTGCTGGCAACTGTGATGTCCCGGTGATTGCTTTGGCAGAAGTTGAGAGCAATAAGGTACATGGTATATCTTAGTTTGCATGTAATGATCTCCATCAAGCATATTTTATACTAATATATGTGGTTGAAGGCGAGCCTCCACTTCCCTCCATGATAAATAAATTTGTTGCCTTGGGGATCCATTTAACATTGTGATGACATTGCAGAATGTCAGATTGTATGTACGTTGTGATGACATTGTCAAAATGTCAGAATGTATTGTTGCCTTGGAGATCCATTGGCTCTAGAAGTTGATTGATTAGGACCTTGCCATCATAGAAACTGTAGATGATTTGCCATGATTAATTATAGGAAAATTGCTTTATCAATGGTAATTTTTTCAAAGGAAAATCAAATTCCTTTATTTTTGAAAGGATCTCAATCCCAGAGACCTGATCAGGTGCAGGTCTGCACTTGCAGTCCTCTTACATGGGGGGGAGGAAGGTTCTGCACCTGATAATTCGTGCTCAATTTCATCTAATTTTTGTGCACAGATAGATTTCAAATTGACCGTTTTCAAAAGCAAGAAAAAACAACCATTTATCCATTTCCACACCAAATAGACTAGTCACATGATCGATTCCAAGAAGGGATCATTTCATTCACAAACCATCTTCTCGCAATCTAAACCATGTGTGCTTGGCACAATGGTTAGGAGAAAGGTGGGATGTGTCTCTTCTTTCGAGTTTGAATCCAAGGATAAAAGAAAATTACTGTATACAAAAAATTAAAACTATCTTCTCTCAATCTTACTCGAGTGGAAGGTTATATGTGAAAAGCTTCATTGGTAAAGCTATTCATGAAAAATCTCATTGAGTTCTATCCTTAAACTTAACATTAGATTTCTACAAAGCCAAGTTTTTTCCATAAGTCGAGATTTATGCACAATTTGCTTTCTACAAGGTTATTTAGGATTCATTTGGTGAAATTTTTGATAACTTTTGAATATATAGTTTTTCTTAGAGGTTATATTGATCTAACAGTTTTATTAAATACTATTAGTTTTTTAGAAACATGTAGTTTTAGAATAATTATTTCTTGTCATTTAAAAGTTGAAGATTTTACTGGACCTTTAAAGGTAATTTTTGGAGTTGCTTCTATAGTTATCAAGTTAATGTTTTTTTGTTCAAAAACTAACATCTAGGTGCATTTGGTTTTCTATGTTAGATTGTCTTAGTCTAGAAGTTAACTTCTATTGTTTGAATCAGAAATAAAATTCTTATGTGACGGGAAATAGAATCCTATCATTTGCAAACAAAAAAAAAAAAACACAGAGAGAGAGAGAGAGAGAAACTAGAATTTTATCCAGCAAAAGAAGCGAACTTTGTAGAGTCTCGGTAGATGCATGTCTTAAAACAAGGGGACCTGGCTAGCTCTGAGCTGGATGCTTAATTGCTTCTTTATGACACTGCTTGGAATAACTTATGGGAAAATCAAATTACTGTAGAGTAGATCGAAAAAATATAGGATTTGAAAGACTTGAGCAGAATTGCCGTGTCCTGCCTGTTTGCAAAAATGAAAAATCCTTCCACTTCTACCTCAAACTAAATAATGGCTTCTGACCACTTGCCTCACCACCATCATAAGCAGCAGTAGGAGGCCTGTCAGCTTCACGCTCTTTCGCCTCCTTCCCAAAAACCTCCACCTTCCAAGAATGCCATAGATCCCACTGACCCTCACAGAAATGCCACCACCACCTTCACCGTCCTCCCTCCTCCCCACGTCCCGCTACTCCAAAACCAAGAAACCCCGCCACCACCTCTCCACCACCAACACCACCTCCTCTACCTCCCCTCTCCCACTCTTCTCCATCGTCTCCATCCTTATTGGCGTCGCAGGTGTTGCCATCGCCGCCGCCGTCCTCCTCCGACCACCTAGGACAGTTACTGTCTTCCGCTGTGGCCGGGCCGAGGACTCCTTCAGGACCTTCCAGGCCAAGAATGGTGTGAGTGGTGATGCTAGGGAGGTTGTGGGTAGGCCCAAGTTGCTTGGGTTCGTCGGGATCCAGACGGGTTTCGAGTCGGCGGAGCGGAGGCGTGCGCTACGGAGCACCTGGTTCCCGGCGGAGCCTGATGCGTTGCAGAAGTGAGTGGGAGTGTGGACAAAGTTTGGATCTTTTTATACCCATAATCAAGCAAGATGGTAGAGGTCTCTTTATACCTAGGGTCGTATGGGTAGATTTGGTTCCTTTTTTCTGTTTGATTTAGTTCTGATTTCTTGATTTGATAACAAGTTTCTCATTGTCTTGATAAATATGCGTAATTGGTGTCTTCTGTACGGATGAGATGAGGTTCTCTGAGTTGCTGTGTGCCGTGTTTTGATTGCAAAATTGTAAGGATATGTTCATACCTTGTGTGGTATGGATAGTTTGGTTCTTTTTTTCCCATTTGATAGCGTTTTGCTTGCTGGCTGTTAAGTTTCTGATTGTATTAAAGGGCATGGTAATTTTGTCGTGTTCTCTGTAGATTGGATGAGATCTTTAATGAATTTGGTGTGTACTGGGTTTTGCAGCTTGGAGCATGCTACAGGATTGGCCTTTAGGTTTGTGATTGGGAAGACAAGAGATGCGAAGAAGATGGCAGAGCTCAAGAAAGAAGAGGAGATTTATCATGACTTTATGTTCATCAATGCCGAGGAAGAATATGCTAAGTTGCCCTACAAAACGTGAGCTTAGGTTGTTCTTTTGATGGAGCTTTGATTTATTTTTCTCTTGAGAGTTCTTATTTCTTGGATTGTTGTTTTAGGTTGGTTTTCTTCAAAGCAGCATATAATCTTTTTGCAGCGGAGTTCTATGTCAAAATGGATGATGATGTATACTTGCGGCCAGGCAAGTTCAGGATTGTTAGTGTATTACATCATTAGCAGTTTTTGCTTCTGTATTTCTCTGCAATAAATGATGTGCCATGCATCAGATCGACTCGCAACTCTTCTTGCTAAAGATCGTCCACATTCGTTCACTTACATTGGCTGTATGAAAAATGGACCGGTCGTCAAGGATCCGAAGTTGAAATGGTAGATGATTTCTCTTTTGGAAAATGAAACTCTTCAAAGATATATACAAACATATCCACGTCTTATGTAATCCTCTTTTATCATGGTTCACTTTCGGGGGACAAAATCAGGTACGAAAGTCAGGGTCATTTGATGGGAAGTGATTATTTCCTCCATGCTTATGGTCCCATCTATTCTCTGTCTGCGGAGGTAGTATCAGCATTAGCTGCTGCAAAAATTGAAAGGTTGGTTATTGACTATTTATACTGGTCTTCATCTGTCTTTTTTTTATTCTGTTAATGTTTGAAATTGAATTAATACCATACTTCCTCCCTATAGACAATGTGTTTGAGTGCTTTCTAGATATTTGTTAGAGAGGAAAAACAGAAATCATATTATTGCTAATGATTGATTACATATATATAGTGGTTTAAGATATTCACATAATATACACGAATATCCATATAACCACATATCACTAAACCACAAATTACTGATTCTGACATTCCTCCTCAAGTTGGAACATATAAAATCTATTGTGCTTAGTTTGTTATGAAGAGATTGATACTGACCAACAAATTGAGTTGACGAGGAAGCAAATGGAGTAGTGACCAAGTCATCATCAATCCACCTCAATGTGTTTTGTCCTTTCATGAAACATAAGGATTGTTGGTTATATAGATAATGACTTGGTTGTCCTTGAACATAGGTATGAACCTATTAGGGGAAAGGCCAATCTTAATTAGAAAGGATCTAATCTACATCATCTTGCATGTTGTATGTGCCATAGTTTTATACTCTACTTCAGTACTGGATCGAGATACAACATTTTGCCTTTAGCTTCTCTAAGTGACTAAATTACCTCCTACAAACATGTAATATCCATAATTGAACTTTCTATCTCCTCGATCTCTTACATAACTTGAATGTTAATAACAAGTGACATTGAGATGATCGTGATGTTTGTAGTGTAGGTCTTTACCGAGAGCGTTCTTCAAGTAGGATAAATTTTGTAGGGATACCTTCTAATGTACCCCTCTCGATTGATGCATGAACTGACTGACTTACTTAACTGTAAAGGTGATGTCTAGGTGAATCATAGTAAGATAGATCTACTTTCCAACAAGTCGTTTGTGGCATCTTGCATTTTCAAGAACCTTCGAAGATGTGTCCCACAAGTCCAAATTGGAATCAACAGAAGAGTTAGAAGGTTTACATCTAAGCATGTCTATCTCTTGTAGTAAGTTAAGCACATATTTCTTTTGAGATAGGACTATACCATCTTTTACATATGCAATCTTAATCCCTAAGAAGTATCTAGGTCTGTCTAAATCTTCTGTTGCCTTGTGATTGTTTGCATTGTTTAATGTCATTCCATGTCTTTTACCTTGTGATTGTTTTATTTTTACATACATTTGTAATGCCACCTCACTTGCATATGCTATGACTTATGTCTTTGATGTTTATTTCTTTTCATCATCGTGATCACAACATCAACACATACCAAGGACATGTCTTTTGCTTGATGTATGGTGATTGCAAGTCTTGATTGCTTATTTTCTTCCTTTTTGGTTTTAATTTTAGGAAATTAGAGACATGTGTGCCTCCCTCATTGGTTAATCTAAAAATTGCAAGTAAAATGAGTAATGTTTAGGTTCAACTAGAGACAAACACTTTCCCCTTATTTCATTGGTTTAATAAAAAAATGCAAGTAAAAAAATATCAATCATATTTACATGAATGAATCATATAGGAACATGCATCTTCTCCTCCTTTAAGTCTATCCATAGTTTGTGAAGAATAGTCTCGGTTTATCGTCTTATTGCTTTGGTATAAGACGAGATGTCGGTCTGTTCCCTTTTGTCTGGAGTTTTGTTGGTGTTAGTGGGGGATACAACCCATGCTTTAACAGTATTGAGGCTCTTAATGCACTACTCATTTGCTGCTCAAGCTTTGGTCAGGATTAAAAGCTGTTATGCAAAGATTCAAAGGAAGAAGGAGAAGAAATCAGAAATCACATACAAACATAAGAATTTACGTGGTTCCCCAAATAGGTACGTCCACGGATGGAGAGCGGGAGGAGGTTGTTCCACTAGATCAAATGGGGATACAAATGTGTTCTACCAAATTGGGTGCCCTAGCCAAGCTTAAATACTTGGGCACCCTAAATGGTCAAATGACCAAAATACTCCTAGTACAAGTTATAACCAAATTCAAGACACATATTCAACAAACTCCACCTTGTCTTGAATTACAACCTCCACCTCGAGCTGAGCTCTCCATCACAA
>JAMKQA010024160.1:0-29659 GCA_024699735.1 Posidonia australis
TTTTAATGTTTATTTCGTAATTAGTTAAAAATAAAGAATTAACTTAATACAATTTCCATTCATCACGATAGATTTAACATAATAATTCTATAAATCTAAGGTTTTTTTCAAGTTTATTTTGAATCTTAATGTTAATAATTTGATATATAATTATATAAATTAGTAATTCTTTATAATTATTTAAAAAATAAGAATATTTCATAATTAATTAAAAAAATCAGGAAAATATGAAAAAAAATTAGGAATGATTGTAGAAACCACTATAACATGTAGAAAATTAGAAAATATTTGAATGCATTATTTCATTAAATTAATGATAACTATCATTTGTTTTCAGCATTTATAATGTCAAATTCCTAAGAATCTGAAAGTAATGGAGGTCGTAGTGATGTTAGGACAGCTAAATCAGAGGATCTAGTTAGTTGTATGGATATCTTATTGACAATGATAGATAAAAAACACAATGTAAATATTGTGACATGCAAATGAAGAGTAGAGGAATAACAAGATTAAAACAACACGTTGCTGGTGGATATAGTAATGTAGTTAAGTGTAAATCGTGTTCATCTGTAATTTCTACCTCAAATGAGAGAACTATTAAAGGACACTAAAGTAAAAAAAAAGTGGCAAAAAGAGAAGAGAAGAAAGATTCAATAAGATTTTTTTCAATGAAGATACTTTTGGTGTTATTCTTGTATTAGATTCAGATGATGATATGATTTATTATGTAGACTGTAACACTTTAGAGGACAGAGAAATGTATAGAAGATCAGCAACAGAGTCTAGAAATAAAGAATGGCATAGAGAGCAAATTGAAAGATTTCATAGGACTGGTGGTATCCGAGCTTACAAGGGAAATGGCAGTGGTAGTGACAGCGGCAGTGGTATGAAACAAAAGGATAAAGATAAAGACATTACTGGAATGTTCATACCATATAGTCAAACATACGACAATCCAGATGCAGCTACAGTTAGAAAAGAAGCCTCAAAGTAGAAAACAATTAAAGGCATGTTTGGAAATGTCAGAGGAAAAGTCGGTCAAGTTGTAGCAAAATATATGTTTTTCAATGCTATCCCTGAAAAAACAGTAAAATGACCTTATCTACAACATATGCTTGATATTACAACAAAAGAACATACGAGAATAAAGACACCAACTAAACATGAGATCATGAACAAGTACCTTAAAGTAAAGAAGGAAGAATTAGAAATCTACATTAACGGTTTGAAACGACAATAGTTAACCTATGGGGTGACTGTCATGTGTGATAGTTGGACAAGTACCACAAGAAAACAGATCATCAATTTTATGGTTTATTATGATGGTTGTATAATTTTCTTGAAGTCTATTGATGTTTTTGATGTCGTTAGAGATTACAAGTATATATACAAGTAAATGGAAGAAATTATTAAACAAATAGGAGTAACAAACGTGGAGCAGATTGTGACTGATAATAGAAGTAACTTTAAAAAGGTTGATTCTAGAATTATGAGAATATATTGGACACCATATGCAGCTTATTGTATTGATCTAATACTTAAGGAGTTTGGGAAGACAAAATTAGTGGAGAAGATAGTAAGAGATGCAAAAGTTGTAACAAATTTCATTTACAACTACTCATTGTTACTAGCTTTAATGAGGTCACCCAAGTGTTGTGGTGGTGATTTGATTTGTCTAGGAGTCACCAGATTTGCAACAAATTATATTGCTCCTGAAAGTATGATTGATCTAAGAAATGGACTGAAGTATATGCTCAGTTCGTTACAGTGGTACCAATACCACGAAAATGAAAGTCCAATTGGTAGGAGAGTAAATTTAATTATAAATAATATACATTTTTGGGAGAATTGTCGAAAGATTGTACATATTATGGCACCAGTTTAAAAGGTCCTTCGATTGGTGGATGGTGTTAAGAAGCCTACCATGGATTTCTTATATGAGACTATGAGATTGATAAAAGATGTTGTAGTTGATGCAGCATACATATTATTTAAGATATATCTCAAAATTATAGATGGCAGATGGTTTAACATGTTTCTTCATCCTCTACATGAAACTAGTAAGCATTTTAACATGTACATTTATATTTTTTATCATTATATTTCATTTATTACAAAATTATTTGCTAAATAAGTTTTTTTGTTAATGTAGCATATTATTTGAATCTACAGTTTCAGTACAATCATCAACTTGGTAGTTATACTGATTTATTAGCATCAGTTAAAGATGTGATCAAAAAATTAGAGCCTAATGTCAATATCTAAGTACAAGTTTTCAATGAAATGAAACACTTTCGAGATGAACTTTTGTCATTTGGAGAGTCATACGATACGTTCTCGTAACACAATGACTCCAAATAACATTTTTAATATCATTTCTTTTATTTCATAATATTATTTCATAATATAGTTAATAAATAAATATCATATTTCAGGTAAATGGTGGATGTAAAATGGAACAAATGTTTCAAATCTGAGGAATATTATTGTAAAGGTTTTACCTTAAACAGCAGCAGCATCTGGTTGTGAACAAAATTGGAGTACATTCAACTTTATTCATACAAAGAAAAGAAATAGATTAAAGAGGGAGAAGAAAAAGATTTCATAGACTCAATAGATCTTGCATATATTTGTAACGAGGACGAAGAAGATGATCTTATACTTCAGTGGTTGTAAGAAAATGGAGAACCAACTTTAGATGAAGAAGAAAGTAGGCCATCTTCTAGAATTGCTAGTGAAATGGGCATTGATGTAGAAGAATATATAAGTTCATCAGGACGCTCTCATGGACATATTCTAGGCTTAGGGGGTAACAGTAGTACTGATGATAATGATGGCACACAACCACCAGACGACGATGATGGTGGCATTAGAGATGTAACCTCACCTGCAACAGAAGAGCCACAAGGATAGAGAGAGACACAAAGATCATTTAGTCCATTTATAGGTGAGGATGTCTTCACACATGCCACTCAAATTAAGAATCATGGAGGCCAGCCATAAATTCATTATCGACGACGGGGTCGTCGTGATCAACAACTAGATGAAGATTTTTGGAACAGTCATACAAGAAGATCTTTGTTAGACTCGCTTGACTTTTTGAGTATTCATGATCTTAGAGATCTTTATGAGTATAGTTCTTATAGAGGTAGCTTTGTTGGACAAACAGACTATAACATTCAAAGCGAATGGACAAGAACTACATCTTCTTATGCTTTAAGCGAACAAACTGGATGGGATATGAATTCATTATTTCATTATGCACATCCTTCAACACAATATGAAGAGCAACTACCTGAACATTCTCGAAGTCATTCTTATATCTCTCGACAGCCTCAACTAGTATATATAATTCCTCAATGTTCACCAGTGAGATTCTTAATACAACTGCCAATATTACAATACCACTACTTCATCAATGAATATCAGACATATTATAATCATGTCTTGGAACAACTACGTGTTCTGGAGAGAGTCTTAAATTCGACAATAAATTTATCGAAAACACAATATGGCTGATGTATAGGAAGAATATTTTGATCAATCAAGGTATTTTCATGGTATTAAGTATATATAAGGTAACTTTTTTTAGTCTCTTTGTTTTTAAATATTTATTAAACATTTTTATGTATTATTTATACTTCAAGATATTTCTATTAGGTCTATCCACTGTATTTTCATGTGATACATATTGAAAAAGTTGATCTAAGTAGTCTAAGATGTAGATTATTGCTTACTTTAGCTTATTCAAGAATTTCAAATCAAAATTCAAAGTTTTTTGACCATTTCCATGGACTTCCGTAAATTTACCGCGTTTCCATCGACATTTCCACCGATGTCCGACACATTTCTTATTTTTGTCGGACACGAAACCGAAGTTTGACACGAAATCGATGTTAATTCTATAATTGCTGATGGCTTTTATTCTCCTATTTCTAGAATTGGTTCTGCAAATGCGATACACTTGATCGTGTTTTACTTGTCCTACATTAGTCAATTGATTTAGATCTAACAATTGTTCAGTGACGTTCTTTCCCACTTATTGTGTTTTTCTGGACTTGCATATGAGAAAGAGGATTGGTGGCAATCATAAGTGTAGTGGCCTTTTCTATCTGGCTACGAAGTCCAAACTTGTGGATGTTAGTGCTCTCTCTACTACTGTCTCACCATTTCAATGGCATTATCTGTTGGGTTATTCTTCTTTTGTCTAAGTTGAAGTAGTTATTACCTTTTGAATCTTCTATTTCTAATTTAGAATGTAAGTCCTATGAGATGGGAAAGCATCATCGTGCTTTCTTTCAAGTCAGAGTGGAAAATCGAAGTTACTTTTGTTCATTCAAATGTTGGGATCCTTGTCAGGTTGAGTTTGTCACTAGGTTTAGATATTTCTTAGTTTTTTGTTGATGATTTTTCAAAGATGTCTTGGATCTATTTACTTAAAAATAGATCTCAAGTTCTTTATGTATTCAAATCCTTCTACAATGAAATAAAAGTTTAATTTCCGAGTAATATTCTCATTCTTCGTACTGACAATGTCATACATTTTGTTCAAAAAGAAGTTTTTATGTTTTGTAAGCTTAATGGTATTTTACATCAAACTTCTTGTCTTCGTATATCTTAACAAAATAGTGTTGTAGAGTGTAAACATCGTCATATGTTAGATGTATTTGTATTGTCATGTTACAAATGAAGGTTCCAAATTTTTATTGAAGGGATGTTATGCTTACTGCTTGTCACCTTATCAACCATATGCCTTCTAGTGTTCTTGATGGTGATATTCCTTACTCTTGCCTTTTTTCTTATCGTCCTCTTTATAGGGTTGCCCTTCTTGTTTTTGGATGTTCTAGTTTTTTTCATGCTTGTTCTTTTAAACACGACAAACTATCCCTAAGATCGATTACGAGTATTTTCCTTGGATATTCCCATAAGGAATATCAGTGTTTGGATATTCATGTAACCTTTTTTGAATCTACTCCTTATCGTACAAAAGAAGGTCGTTCCATTATATTGGATATGCCTTTGGTCCCCTTGCTTGCTCCGACCTCTACTTCTACTGGCATTAAAACTCTACAGGTGTATTCTCGTTGTCAGAAATCTTCCGCTACGCCTCAAGATGCTACTGGTTTGATTTCTCCTATTGCAGATCCTCAGCCATCAACACCTTTAGTTTATGATATTGATGTTCTTATTGCTTTTTAAAAAGGAAAAAGGTATTGCATTGTTCATCTCATTGCTAATTACTTATCTTTTGATTGTCTTAGTCCTTTTTTTCATACGTTTGTTATGTTCATTTCTTTATAATTTCTTCCTAGATCTTACCAAGAGGTGTTTAGCTCATTAAAGTGGAAGCAAGCTATAGATGAAGAAATGATAGCCTTACTATCTTGCAACACATGGGAGCTTGTTTATGCTCCTTTTGATGCAAATATGGTAGCTTACTGATGGGTCTTTATTCATAAATTCAAGCTAGATGGGATGATCGATTGACACAAGATTAGACTAGTGACAGAGGATTTTACTCTAACATATAGGATTGATTATCTTGAAACATTTTTTCCAATTGCTCGTTTAAATTCTATCAGGATTTTGTTTTCTTTGGCTATGAATTTAGATTGGCCAATGTATCAAATAGACATAAAAATGCCTTCTTATATGGTGATTTTTGTAAATCTGTCTATATAGAGCAACCACTTTAGTTTGTTGCAGAGGGTGAGAAGCTCAAAATAGTCTATAAACTGAACAAGTCAATATATGGATTGAAGCAAAACCCTAGAGCTTAGTTTGAGAAGTTTAGTCAAGTCATTGGTAGTTTTGGGTTTTGTAAATGTCAATCAGATCACTTTATATTTGTTTATGTTGATGATATATTTCTTTGGTAGTGACAGTAAACGTGTTGAGCGGACAAGAGAATATCTAAAGCAACATTTTGTCACCAAGGACATGGAGTGTCTTAGATACTTTCTAGATTGTACATAACAAACATGGTATTTTTCTATCTCAAAGAAAGTATGCATTTGATTTGCTTTAGGAAGTAAGCTTACTTGATGTTAAACCTGTCAACACACCAATGGATTTAGATCTCAATTTTTGAAATTGTGCTAGTATGGATACTTAGTTGAGAAATAGATATATCTCACGGTGACTAGACTTGATATTTCTTTTGTTGTAGGTGTAGTTAGTTAATTCATGGACAAACCTCATCTCATCTATTGGGATGTTGCCTTTAGGAATCTGAAGTATATCAAGAATGCTCTTGGAAAAGGCTTGATGTGTGAAAAGCATGGTTATCTTAATATTGAAGCCTATTTTTATGTTGATTATGTTGGTTTTCATGATGATCGAAAATCTACATCAAGATACTGCATTTGTGTTGGTGGAAATTTGATCACTTAAAAGAGTAAGAAACAAATTGTAGTTGTCTGATCTAGTACAAAAGCAGAGTATAGAGTCATGACACATATTACTTATGAGATGATGTGGTTGAAGATTCTTATGAGAAAGTTAAGTTTTGCATACTCAAAACCCTTGATTATGCATTATGACAACTAAGTTGTTATCTATATTGCTAGTAATCTTATTTTTCATTGAGGACTAAGTATATAGAAGTTAATTGCCATTTCATTAAAGATGTAGTTATGAGCAACAAGATTTGTACTCCTTTCACTCATTCAGATCAAATTGCTGATTTATTTACTCAAGTCTCAGGGTTCAAACGTTTTAATGATCTTTGTAACAAATTGAGCATGTTTGATATATATGCTTCAAATTGAGGAAGAGTGCTTGAAGTCTTATGTAATGTTGAGTTATATGATATTTGGATATCCACTTATGTACCCATATACCCAATCTCTATTTAAGAGAGATTAGGGTTAGTAATAATATTTCTTGTCTCCTCTTTTCCTTTTCACATATGTCAATTGTTATTAGATCACTAGAGTGGTGACTTAATTCTATTGCAAGTGGTGACTTATTTTTATATTTCTTTGCATATCTGGTTCAAAGATAAATCTTACTTTAGAGGGCTTATTCATGTTTCTTTGTGAGTTTTGTGATAGATATGCTATTGATCTAACTTTTCCTTGTGTCTATTGTTTGATGCCTGGGCAGTGCGCTACTTGGATAACAATTGTTGTGCCCTCTAGTATGACGGCCTATTTGTACCTCTACTCTCACGAAGAAAAATCGCTAGCTGCATCACAACCGGTGTAATATCCGTTTCACTATCTTTTATGTAATTAATTAGTTTGGTTACTCATTGCGTGAATTTATTTTTCTGTTTTTTTGACGTGTTCTAGCTGGTTTTTCATTGCCATATATAGTCTTTGTACAAGAATTGCTTTGTTATGAACTCTGAACTGTGAAAAGGCACATAGATCATCAATATACCTTCTACCTCAATTTAAAGGTTTTTTCTTCAGCATGTCTTTTATCAACTTAGAAAAGGCTTATAACAAACTACCTAGGAATTTATTCTGCTGGCTGTTAGAAAAGAAAGAAGTATTCATTGGATATATGATGTAAACTTTCATCGAGGATACGTACGACAAAGTGGTGACTAGCATTAAAAGAGGAGGGTGATAGAAAGGATTCCCAATAGACAGGTCTACAATCAAAGTTCAACATATAGTAAAAACCTGTCCTTGTGTTTAATAAAAAATGTTGGTCTAGTGTTTAATAAAAAAACTCTCCTTGTGGTTGTACTGGTTTCAATCTCTATGGACATCGGGAAAAATAGGTTACATTGGAAGGGTGGAGGCGGTGGACAGTGGGAATGAATTTAGATGATTTCAAATTTGGGTCTTCCATGTCACTATGTCATTCAAAAAAAGTATTGGACTTTGTGCGTGTCATTCTTACTTTTTTACATTTTTCTTGTTTAGCATTTGTGTTATGTCTATTTTTTAAATAGTAATAGCATCAGTGGTGCTTATTTTTCTAATATATTACTTTTCCAGGTAATCCTATACATTGTTATTCTGATGGTTCTCATATTCCCATTTGATATTTTTTATCTATCTACTCGCTACTACTTTTTAAAGACACTTCCGCGTATAGTTCTCCCATTACAGGCAAGTTTTTCTTTTGTATTTCTTTTTCTAAATTATCCACCAAAGGATACATTGTGGCTGTATGGCATATTGCATTTTCTTCTAGTATACGCTGCCGAAATGTTTGGTTATTCATTTAGGTATTAATGGATTCAATTATTTGTTTTATGCTATAAGGTTAACAGGAAATAGTAGTCATTTTTTCTGCTTTAAAGTTTCATGATGTTGAGGAAAAATATTTGTGAAAAAGGAGATACTTCTTGATAATGTTGAGGAAAATATTTGTAGACTATGGATATACTTCTTGATGTACTGAGATTGATGATTAAACTTCACCGCCTAGGGGTCTTTTGCATGTTTTTTTTTTCTTCTAGTGGTTCTGGTCTGTGAGTAAAATATATTGTTTTATTTGCGCTAGAATGTTGCTAAAATTGCCATAATTGATTCCACATTAGTAGTTAATCTAGTTAAAACACTGGAAAAATGTGGTCTTATATGATTATGAAAATACCAAAGGGCTTAAGTGGACGTGGACATGAGGCACTTAAGTTTCCTTTTAAGTGTCCTATTTAAGCGACAACAAAGCTTAACAAGAAGGCAAGCCTCTAAATTTCTGAGGGGCTTTTAAATTCTTCAGCCCAATTCGTCATTTCTGTAGAAATTACCTATTATTATTACACAAATGTTGATTCTTTTATTAAAAAACATAAGCAGTGTACTTTCATTAGTTTCAAATTTGACTCATGGAGTTTCTGGGGCACCTTGAAAGAATTCCTAGCACCATTTGATTCAGCTTTACCATTGACAACTGAAATTGGCGAAGGACTTGAACTGGATAATTAAATGCTAGGTACTTGCAGTGGCATCATCTGTATACACAGAAATTTAATGCTTCTTGCTTTGGTGTTTTCCTTCCGGTTCATGGTCTTGCTTTTTAATATTTTTTTCTTATTTTTTATTTATGTCATGATAGTTTTTCTGAGATTACTGATTTTTATGTTATGCAGGCCATAACATTTTCTGATTTCTTCTTGGCTGATATATTGACCTCCATGTCCAAGGTATACATTTCTCCTATGTAAGATTACCATTGTTCACCATAGTTATTCATATTTTTATGCAAAATTGTTTGAGAACAATCAGATGAATCCTTAGTGCCATGGACTTAAATGGTTCATAACTATGTAGAGCACGGTATCACATGTTAATAGATTAGTAACTTGAAGAATTTTTGAAATTCTTATCAGCATGCCCTTAGTTCTTGAACTTCTCTCTGTATCATTTCAACTTACTTGAGTCCATTCCAATAATACATAGGCATTTACTTTTAAAAAGCAATTATAACCAGAAATCACACTTTAGTACCTTACCACCAGCACTTGGGGAAAATAAAGCAATTTAGAAATATTCAAATATCTATAAACAAGTTCTGTGGGAAACATGCACATTAATATAGGAAAAAATAGTGGTCATATTTTGAAGGAATTTAGTTGATATATATTTCTTGAATGGCTACAAGTTAATAATTTGATTGACCACTATTAGTGAGTGGTAAAGTCCTATAGTAACTGATTTCAAAGGGGTGTTTAATGCCAACTATGGAAGAACATTATTATATTGAATGAAAGTTAAAAATAAAGAACACCAGCTACGGCAATAATACGATGGTTTGAAATGTTTGATTTGGTTTTTAAGTTAAATTAGAAGTACAATACAACTCTGTTAAAGTATGTGGTCCTGTTAAGACCCGTCTCATGCTTATTAACTTAAGTCTAGTGGGGTTAGTAATGTTACCCTGTTTTTAGATGGAGCAACGGTTATGATGTACTCTGGAGTTTGATCTGTTCATTCAGTGAAGGTCGTATTATGTTAATGCAATCATGGAATTGATACCAAAAAGTTACAGGAACTTACCATTTTTAGGTTGGCAGAGACCAAACTTCGGGAATTTGTATGTTGAAATTAAGTCACTATTACATTGGTTGGGAAATACAAGCCTATTTATGTGAATAGCAATATTAGTTATAATCATTTTCACTCTATGATGAACTGTTAATATTGTCATTTGGAAGGCTCACTATATGAGAAATTCCATTGTAAATCTTGGTGCTTATTACACTACGATAGTGTGCCTCAATTGTTTCATAAGCATCAATGTTGCTAAGAGCTACAGACCAGTTTTTGCTTAGTATTGTATCGCAAGTAAAAAATACCTTTAGCCTTGTTTGTTTGAATAGAAAATATTATGTGATAAAAAATGGAAAATAATTTGAGCATCTATATAATTTAATAGAAGAAAAAATTGTATTTCTGATCCATTTCTTGTTTTCTGTTTTGAACTAACACAGATAAAATAATTGGTCCATTCATTTTGTTTTTGATCTTCATAGCTTAAGTTATTAACTTTGTTAGATTCCTAACTATCTTGTTGCTGTTGGAATAGTCTCATATTTAAAAAGTAAAGACTGAAACTTGTGGTTATATATAGATAGATCCTTCCACTTATTGTTAATTGATTTTGAGTTAGATGTCTATATTTTTAACATCGTATCAGAGCAAAAAGATGTCCAAATAGGCTCAAGTCCACACACATCTACTCATGTTAAAAAAAAAAACTTATTAGACCTAAAATAGACCATAAGTGAAGGAGAGTGTTGGAATAGTTTCACATTTAAAAAGTAAAGACTGAGACTTGCGGTTATATATAGATAGATCCCTCAACTCATTGTTAATTGTTTTTGAGTTAGACATCCATATTTCTAACATTGTCTATTATTAATGGATTTAATGTTATTCTTGTTTTCATCTATCATTTAGTTCTTGGTGTCCATTATTGGTATTTTCTGGTGCAAGTTTATTAACTGTCAACTGAGTGTTTGTCAGGTGCTTTCAGATTTGGAGCGCTCAGTTTGTCGAATGGTCAATCATCAGGTTAGTATTAAAATGTTAGAGCTGATCTTCATGGAAAATGCAGGAGATCGATGTTGTTATTTACTCAATCACTCTTTCTATAATTATTCATTACTGTCAATTTTTAAAAAAGCATTATCATCCAGATTTTTTCCAAAAGAAAATTGCTTATGTTCACAAATACTATTTTTCTCAGATTCACGTTGAATTGCATGATATCTTATTTCTTAGGAATTCTGTGATTCGTGGAATATCCTGACATCCTCTATTTGTATAACTATAAAAACTAAAGTATGTTTATTCTTGTTAGGGTAAAAGGATCATTGTATTAGTCACACTAACATCCTATTACATGGATACCAACTATATGGATATCCATTTACCCATCAACACTCCTTAAATTGGAACATATAGATCGATCATGTTCAATGTATTACATAAAGATTGATAGTAAGTTGAGGACATGGACTTTGTAAAAACTTTAGTTAGTCGAGTAAATGACGATGTATATGGAGTAGTAATCAATCCACGTGTATTCTTGACAAAGTGACAATCAATTTTATGTGTTTTGTCCTCTCATGAAAGATGAGGTGGCTTGTAATGTAGATAACTACTTGGTTATTACAATACATAGGCATTGATTCTTTGGAAGAAACTCCAACTTCAGCTAGAAAAGACTTGATCCACATAATTTCTCATGCAGTATGAGTCATAGCTCTACACTCAGCCTCAATGCTTGATCTTGACACTACATTCTGTTTTTTTATTTCTTTATGTCACTAGGTTACCACCAACAAAGGTACTGTAATTAGATGTAGATTTTCTCTCTCCTCTATCATGAACATAGTTTAAGTTTGAATAACTAGTGACTTTCAGGTGTTCATGGTTCTTGTAAAACAATCCTCTACCTGGTGCATTTTGAGGGCAACTTTCCAATAGATCAACCTTGGTTTATGCATGGACTGACTAACCAATCCAATGGAATAGGCAGTGTCACTGTTAGGTATATTAGCTTACCAACTAAGCGTCTATATCATTAGCATCCTTAAATTCCTCAAAAGACTCATCCCACAGGTCCATGTTAGGATTAACCGGAGAGGGTAGGTTTGCACCACAATAAATTAGTTTCTTGTAGCAAATCACATGCTTATTTCTTCTGAGACAATGTTACTCCATTGTTTGAGTGAGCTATTTCAATCCCTAAGAAATACTTGGGTGTGCGCAAGTTTTTAGTCACAAATTGTTTCTAGAGAAACTCCTTGCAATCCTCAATATCGATACAATCATTACCAATCAGTAGAATATCATCAACATAGATAGTAATTATCACATAGCTTGTAGAGTTCTACCTCACAAACACCAAGTGATTTGTATTGCATCGTCTAAACCTAGCCTTCTCTGCTACCTCATTGAACTTGAGAAACGATGCTTAGGCTTTGCTTGAGGTCATATATCGCTTTCTTCAATTTACATACACGAAACTTTCCTTGAGCAACATATCCATACCAAGGAGGTTACTCCATATACACTTCCTCTTGAAGATCGTCATATAGGAACGTAATTTTGACATCCATATGAAATAAGGATTAGTTTTGATTAACAGGCAAAGAGAACAAAATTTTGTTAGAGTTTAGTTAAGCAATTGGAGAGAAGATCTCAAAATAATCTACTCCATACGCTTGAGTGAAACCACGTGCTAGGTGCTACCAACCTGCTCTTGTATTGATCAATTATGCCATCTAATTTGTATTTGATAGTGAAGATCCGTTTGCAGCTTACAATATTAGCAGTAGAAGGTGTAGGCACAAGATCTCAAGTGTTATGAGACCGTAAGGCAAACATTTCCGCATCCATCATAAATTTTCACTCATTTATTTGCAATGCTTCTTGATAAGACTTAGGTATAAACATGGTGTCAAATTTTGGTCCGTGTCGGCGAAATTTCGTCGACACGTATCGGTGGGTGAAAGTAGAAAAACGACATTGACAGGTATGTCGCGACTTACCTTATGTCGGACGATATTTCGGTGGATGTCGCATCGATGGATGTCGATGGATGTTTGATATTTTTTTACTCAAATCTTCACGTATCGCTCGACATGTTTTTCCCGCAGCACGACACACAACACGGCTTTAAAATCCATGGGATTCCTTTGTCTACCAACACCCTAATAGCGCCTTCTCCCATCTTCTTTTCTCCCCTCCTTAAGCTTCTCCAACGCTCCGTCGTCGTCCAGCGTCGTCGTTCACAAGCTTCTCCCGCAGTCCAGTGTCGACCGTCATCCAGCCTCCAACGTCGTCCGCTGTCCGCTGTCCGTCAGTCCAGTGCCGACCATCATCCAGCCTCCAGCGTCGTCCGCCGTCCGGCAGTCCAGTGTCGACCGTCATCCAGTAGCGTCGTCCGCCGTCCACCGTCTGTCAGTCCAGTGTCTTCCATCAGTCCCCCTTCGTCGTCCAACGCCTTCTCCAGTACTCGCGTTCGTCTTCCGGCTCCTTGCATCGTCGTCGGCTCCGATCTCCAAGGCCAACCAAGTTCATCGTTGTCGCCTCCCCCTTCTTTTTTTTTTGGAATCTTCGAGTGTAGAATGGGGAAAGTGTTTGCACGAATATACTTGGGCTAATATCCAGTATGGGTTAAGACATATACTTGGGCTATAATATCAAATATCGGGTTATGGGGAATAAGACATACACCAGGTTAAAAATCTTAATTGAGAAATCTTAATTAAAATAGATGATAAAAATAATGGATCATATTTTTTTATTAAAAATAAATTGAACAGCATTTCTATCTTTTTTTTTTTAAACTCCTATCATCTAATCCTTTATGTTTTGTTTTAAAGTTTGTGTCTAATGTCTTATTTTTTTCTTATGTAAAAGAGATGGTGGTTTATAACAAAATTTTCAGAAAAAACTCTTACCGTTTAGCTTTATCTTATGTTTATTTTTTTTAAGTCCTTTCTTGCAAAAGTGATTTTATTGTCTTTCAAGTTTCAACAAATTAAAAATATATATGAAGCATTAACAATAGCCATCATTTTCTCCTTTTTTTTTAGCCTTTGTCTTGGAGTAAATCTTTTCTTTTATTTAAGAAATTCTCATATTTATTTTGTAAGTAATTAAAAAATAAAGATTTAACCTAATAATATTTCAATTCATTACATAAGTAATAGATCTAACATAATAATTTTATAAAATCAGTAAATTTTTATATTTAAAAAAGAAGAAGAATATTTCATAATTTATTTAAAAATCAGGAAAATTTAAAAAACATCAAGAATGATTGTAAAAATTAGGAGTAATTATACTTGGTGTATTTCTATTTGTTAGATCTTAGGTTTTTGCATATAATTTCATGGCAATTTGTGTCATTTGCAATTTAGAAGGCTTTTGTTATTTCATTTGTTGATTTAATTTTATTATCTTTAATTAATACTTATCCTATACTTAATAGTACTACTTTAGTATTGTTGTACCACTTTCATATTATACTACAACAACAAGATTGTATTGTTTAAAACAACTCTCGTTTAAATCCCTTTTTTTTAAGTTCACATGCAATCTTAGATATAATGTATAAACTTAGATTTTAGTTAGATCTACCATGATATTGCATAGTTCTAAAGTTTTTTTCAAGTTTATTTTATTATTTTGAATCTTAATGTTAATAATTTGATATATAATTATATAAATTAGTAATTCTTTATAATTATTAAAAAAATCAGAATATTTCATAATTAATTAAAAAATCAAGAAAATATGAAAAAATAATTGTAGAAACCACTATAACATGTAAAAAAAACAGAAAATATTTGAATGCGTTATTTCATTAAATTAATGACAACTATCATTTGTTTTCAGCATTCATAATGTCAAATTCATCAGAATCTGAAAGTAGTGGAGGTCGTAGTGATGTTAGGGCAGTTAAATCAGAGGATCCAAGTTGGTTGCATGGATATCCTATTGATAATAATAGACAAAAAACACAATGTAAATATTGTGACAAGCAAATGAAGAGTGGAGGAATAACAAGATTAAAACAACACATTGCTGGTGGATAAGTAATGTAGCTAAGTGTAAATCGTGTCCATCTGTAGTTTCTACTCAAATGAGAGAACTATTAAAGAACACTAAAGTAAAGAAAAATGACAAAAAGAGGAGAAGAAAGGTTTAACAAGATTCTCTTCAATGAAGATGCTTCTGGTGCTATTTCCATATTGGATTCAGATGATGATATGATTTATCCTGTAGACTATAACACTTTAGAGGAAAGAGAAATGTTTAGAAGATCAGTAATAGAGTCTAAAAATGAAGAATGACATAGAGAGTAAATTGAAAAATTTCATAGGACTGGTAGTATCCGAACTTATAAGGGAAGTGGTAGTGGCAGTGGTATGGCACAAAAGGATAAAGGTAAAGGCATTACTGGAATGTTTAGAACATATAGTCAAAGATATGACAATCCAGATACAGCTACAGTTAGAAAAGAAACTTCAAAACAGAAAACAATCAAAGGCATATTTGGAAATACCGGAGAAAAAGTCGGTCAAGTTGTAGCAAAATATATGTTCTTCAATGTTAGCCTTTCAAAAACAGCAAAGGAACCTTATCTGCAACATATACTTGATGTTGCAGCAAAAAAAGGTGCAGGAGTAAAGGCACCAATTGAATATGAGATCATGAACAAGTACCTTAAAGCAGAGAAGGAAGAATTAGAAACTTACATTAATGACTTGAAACGGCAATGACCAGTTTATGGGATAACTATCATGTGTGATGGTTGGACAAGTACCACAAGGAAACAGATCATCAACTTCATGGTTTATTGTTATGGTCGTACAATTTTCTTGAAGTCTATTGATGCTTCTGATGTTGTCAGAGATTACAAGTACATATACAAGTAAATCGAAGAAATCATTAAACAAGTGAGAGTAACAAATGTGGTGCAGATTGTGACTGATAATGGAAGTAACTTTAAAAAGGTTGGTTCTAGAATTATGAGAAAGTATGACATATATTGGACACCATGTGCAGCTCATTGTATTGATTTAATACTTAAGGACTTTGGGAAAACGAAGTTAGTGGAAAAGACAGTCAGAGATGCAAAGGTTGTAACAAATTTCATTTACAACCATTCTTTTTTATTAGCTTTAATGAGGTCACCTGAGTGTTGTGGTGGTGATTTGATTCATCCAGGAGTCACTATATTCGCAACAAATTATATTGCTCTTCAAAGTATGATTGATCGAAGAAATGGACTGAAGTATATGTTCAATTCGCCACAGTGGTACAAATACCACGAGAGTGAAAGTCTAATTGGTAGGAGAGTAAATTCAATTATAAATAATGTACATTTTTAGGAAAATTGTCGAAAGGTTGTACATATTATGGCACCAATTTCAAAGGTCCTTCGATTGGTGGATGGTGATAAGAAGCCTATTATGGGTTTCTTATATGAGGCAATGAGAGTGATGAAGGATGTTGTGGCTGATGCTGTGGCTGATGCAGCATACAGATCATCAAAGACATATCTCAAAATTATAGATGACAGATGGTCTAAGATGCTTCTTCATTCTCTACATGAACCTAGCAAGCATTTTAACATGTACATTCATAATTTTCATCACTATATTTCATTTATTACAAAATTATTTGCTAAATAAGTTTTTTTTGTTAATGTAGCATATTATTTGAATCCACGGTTTCAGTACAATCATCAATTTGACAGTCGTACTGATTTATTAGCATCTGTTAAAGATGTGATCAAAAAATTGGCGTCTAATGTTAATGTCCAAGTACAAGCTCTTAATGAATTAAAGTACTTTCGAGATAAACTTATGTCATTTGGAGAGCCTCATACGATACGTTCTCGTGACACAATGACTCTAAGTAATATTTTTAATATCATTTCTTTTATTTCATAATATTATTCCATAATATAGTTAATAAATAAATATCGTATTTCAGGTGAATAGTGGATGTTAAATGGAACAGATGCTCAAAATCTAAGGAATATTGTTGAAAATGTTTTATCTTAAACGGCAGCAGTATCTGGTTGTGAACGAAATTGGAGTACATTTAATCTTATTCATACAAAAAGAAGAAGCAGATTAGGTACTGCAAGGTTGAATGACTTGGTATTTGTGCATTATAACATGTTGCTAAGAATAAAACATATTAAAGAGGGAGAAGAAAAAGATTACATGGATTCGATAGATCTTGCATATATTTATAACGAGGACGAAGAAGATGATCTCATACTTCAATGGTTGCAAGAAAATGGAGAACTAGTTCTAGATGAAGAAGAAGGTAGACCATCTTTTAGAATTGCTAGTAAAATGAACATTGATGTAGAGGAATACATGAGCTCATTAGGATATTCTCGTGGACATACTCCAGGCTTAAGGGGTGACAGCAGCACAGGTGATGATGATGGCATACAACCACCAGACGATGATGATGGTGGCATTAGAGATGTAACCCCACCTGCTACAGAAGAGCCACAAGAACAGAGAGAGACACAAAGGCCACTTAGCCCATTTACAGGAGAGGATGTCTTCACACATGCTACACATGATGAGAATCGTCGTGATCAATAACTAGATAAAGATTCTTGGAACAGTCATACAAGAGGATCTTTGTTAGACTCACTTGACTCTTTGAGTATTCATGATCTTAGAGATCCTTATGATTATAGTTCTTATGGAGATGGCTCTGTTGGACAAACAAACTATAGTACTCAAAGCGATTGGACAAGAACTACATCTTCTTATGCTCTAAGCGAACAAATTGGATGGGATATGGATTCATTATTTCATTATGCACCTCCTTCAACACAATATGAAGAGCAACCACCTGAACGTCCTCCAAGTCATTCTTATATCCCTCGACAGTCTCAACCAGTATATATAATTCCTCAATATCCATCAATGGGATTCTTAATACAACTGCCAATATTACAATACCACTACTTTATCAATGAATATCAGACATATTATAATCATATGTCTTGGAATAACTATGTGTTTTGGAAAGAGTCTTAAATTCGACAATAAATTCATCGAGAACACAATATGGCTGATGTACAGGAAGAATATTTTGATCAATCAAGGCATTCTTCATGGTATTAAGCATATATAAGGTAACTTTTTTGAGTCTTTTTGTTTTTAAACATTTATTAAGCATTTTTATGTATTATTTATACTTCAGGATATTTCTATTAGGTCTATCTATTGTATTTTCATATGATACATATTGATGAAGTTGATATAAGTAGTCAAAGATGTAGATTATTATTTACTTTAGCTTATCTAAGAGTCTCAAATCAAAATTCAAAGTTTTGTTACCATTTCTATGGACTTCCGTAAATTTACCGCATTTCCATCGACATTTCCATCGATGTTCGACACGTTTCTTATTTTTGTCGGACCAAAGTTCGACACGAAACCGACGTTTGATTCTATGGATATAGATATAGTGGACAAAGACAATGCAAATATACGATATATAAGGTGTAAATGATCATAAGAAATAAAGTTAGACAGTGGATGAATCGTTGATCGTTTACCTCGTTTATGAGCAATAGGAAGGTTAAGATCATTTACTATAGAAGGAGGCGGAGTTGGAGGCAGACTTGCAGTCGGAGAGCCTAGATGAGGGAGACCATCTTGTGTGATTTGTCGTTGTTGCCTCCTGGTGTAAACTTGCAATGGCCTATTAGACAGTGCAATGTCATAAGTCATAGCCTTAGGAGAGGAGTTGCAGACCTTAAGAGGGACAATTTAAGGTTATAGAACATAGGAAACCTTGCTAGAGGAAGGTTGAAATTGGACATCCTTAAAGCAAGTAACATTAGTAGAGACATGATATTTTCTTATGATAGGGTCAAAATAACGATAGCCTTTTTGAGTTTTAGAGTATCTCACAAAGATACATCGTATAGATCAAAGAGATAATTTGTCCATATTAGGATTAGTATCTTGGACAAAACAAAGACACTTAAAAACCTTAGGTGGAAGAGAGAACAACTATTTTTGCGGAAACAACAGATTATGAGGAATTCGACCACAGAAAGATGAAGGCATTTGATTTATTTGATGACATGTAGTGAATACTACATCAGTCCATAGGTCCTTGGAAACCTTCATCTAAACCATGAATGTCCTAGTAATAACCAATAAATGACGATGTTTTCGTTTAGAGACACCATTTTGCTATGATGTGCATGGACAAGACGTCTGATGAAGAATATCCTTAGATTCCCAAAGCAGAGAAACATCACGTATACTCAAGTGCATTATTAGTACGGAAGACACGTAAAGGAATGGGAAATTGAGTATTTATTTCATTAAATTTTTTTTGATAACCACCTAAGTTCTATCCTTCAAGAGATAGACTCAAGTCATGTGAGAGAAGTCATCAAGAAACACAATAAAATAACAAAAACCATGAACACAAGGGGACATGGCATGTACCCTAAACATCTGAATGATCTAACTCAAAAAGAATAATGCTACAATTATTCAAACAAGGAGGACAAGAAGACCTTTGTTTTTCTAATTGATGGCTCACAATGTAAAGACCCTATAGAAGATGAACCAGGATCCATCTGCTTTAACTTGTCCAAAGAGATGTCTAAAGCGATAATGCCACAAGATATCCTCAGTAGAAGAAGAGAGATAGGCTGGATGCCTAGGAATGTGGTTGCTCGAAGGTGATAAAAACCATCCAGTTTAGGTACCTAACCAGTCCGTCTCCTAGTTTGTCGATTTGCATGAGAACATAGGTAGGAAAGAAAGTTACTGAACAGTTAAGGCTCTTAGTATGTTGACTAACAGAACGTAGATTAACAGATAAATTAGGAACATAAAGTACATTGTGAAGGTGTAGGTGGTTGTTGAAAGGCACAACATCTTGATCAGCAACAGAACATTAAGAACCATTGACAATAGTAACAGAAGATATAGATGCAGAAGGTGAAATGGAGAAGAAAACTCATTGAGTACCTGACTTGTGTTTGGATGCACCTAAATCTACTACCACAGAAGAGGAAAATATCACACCAGGACCTGTTGACATGGCTTGAGTGGCAACAATAGGAAGGGATGTTGGAGATTGAAGTAGTTGATCATATTCTGCATGGGAAAGGGTGACAGTATCAGATGCACTAGTCGTCCCTATGTAAATCTCAGTTGTTGCAGTAGCTTGTTGGGTCCATTCTGGTTTGTCAAATTTTGCCCAACACTTGTTAGAAAAGTGATTTGTTTGGCCACAATGCTCACATTTCCTGGATCCATGACTGCAGCCATGGCCACGTCCACAATCATTAACTTAGCAAGGTAGATCGATTAGCGTGTGTAGTAGAAGTGTCGGTAGATATCCAAAGAACCTGGGAGAAGGTAGAAGACAGGGATGGGGCAAAATCTCTCCCAAGTATGTGGCCATGAATATGTGATGCAATATTGAAGGGAAAAGAGAAATCAGGCCACAATCGGTTGGTGGATCTCCAGCTCATCCATCACTACCTGCAGGGAGGTATATAAATCTGTGACGGTCTGATTACCCTATTGGAGAGAAAAAACTGCATATATAGTTCATAAACACACAATATGTTCTTTTTATGTCCATACGTCTCTTTCAAGGTGTTTTATATTTTCTTGGCTGGAGTGAGAAACATAATGCTCGTAGAGATTTGCTCATCCATGCTACTAATAAGCCAAGAAATCATCATGCCATAATCAATGGCAAACCAATCGCCATTTGTCGAGTCCTTCGGAGAGGGTGGATCTTGAGTGACATGGCGCATCTTCTGGTGTGCTCAGCCAAATGAGAAAGTTTTTGCCACTATGTCTTATTGAGGTACCACTCATATTTTGTAGCCAGACATTGGGAGTGGTGCTAGAAGAAGTAGGAATGGATGAGGATGCCGTCACAACCCAAACAAATAACACAGAATACCACTGGCAGTTTTATGTAGTGGCAGCAAAAACACTGGTAGGCAGGCAGACGGTCATGTAGTTAGGCAAGAGAAGAAGTAAACATCCGGAGGTTACCTCTCACAGCATATAGGAGATAAATTCTCAGGAAGCCATTGAAGGAATCAATGGCAGGTGGCGGCCAGGCTTCTGAGGCCACCTCTGTCCTTTAGGCCTGCAGGCAGCCGGAAGAGAGGTGGCTGACGGTTGCTGTAGGGAAAGGAGGGGGCATTGGAGGGCTGAGGGCTGCTGGGGGGCACCGATGGCTGCTGTAGGGCCAGCTGGAAGCCAGCAGAGGGGTGTGGCATGTCAGTGGAGAGGGCTGGCTGGTCGGTGGGAGGGTGGCGGCTGTGTTGTTGTCGTTTTTTTCTCTCTCAAAAACCTAGCTCTAATACCATGTTAGGGTAAAAGGATCATTGTATTAGTCATAGAAGAGGTTACATAAATATAGGGCACAGTAACACCCTATTACATGGATAGCAATTATATGGATATTCATTTACCCATCAACAATCCTTAATAACTTCCTGCTTTGCTTTATTTGTGGTTTAATTGCTGAAAGGATCCAGTCAATTTTGTCGATCCTAATCTGTCATGTGCATCATCTAATAGCTTTCCAAATCATTACCAATTAAAATAGGTTACCAATTGATTAATAACTTCTATACATTCCCTTTTACAGTTGGACTTGATTAACCTTTTTTTTTTCTTCTCATGCTTAATTAAGCTCATGTATAAATTCCGTTTTTCTGCCTGGTTGATTCACACATTTTTTCCTTTAGGTTTAGTTGCACCAATTCATGTTAAATTAGCTTCTTTAGGCTTATTATGACCTGATATTGTCAGTATCATTTCAAAATTCCATAATCAAACTCATGTGAAATTTCCTTTTGATCGGATGATAAAATTTCTTTATATTATCAAGAATCACTATTATGTGATTAATTACAAGTTAAGTATGGGGTTCCTTGAAACTTGGAAGTTACATTGAAACTCTTTAAATTGAATTATGGCCACTAGAAACTGTATGGTTGGTTGTCCACAATATTTTGACTCATCGTACATTAAACACTAATTTACATATTGTGAAATTCAAATAATTTGATTCAAAATTCCTTTTTGGATGAATGCTTGATATTTGTACATGTACATTCATTCTGATAACCTTTGAATCTGATATCCAAGAATGTATTATGCTGCACAAAGTTTGCTTTGTCACTCTACACATTAAAATAGTGTGAACTAGTATAATGCCCTTTTCTTGTTACTAGTGGGGTGTAATTTCGAGCCATGCATAATGCCCTTTTCAAATTTCTTTGTTCTTGATTCAAAGGTTGCAACAATTGCTTGGCTTGAAGCAGATTCTATATGCGGAAGTCATTCTGTGGCAATTCCTTCAGTGCTTGTATTTCCTTACTTGTGTCGTTTCTTTCAATGTCTTCGACAGTACAAGGACACTAAGGAAAAGTCCTCTCTTCTAAATGGTATTTTTTTCAGCGACCATTTTCTTTTGTGTTTAGTGAACTTTTTGTTAGTCTGTTAATCATATTGACTATTTTTCTTAAGGATAATGGTTTTAGTGGTCAGCTTAGCTTCCATTCTCTTTAATTTTAACCTGATTTTATGTGATGTTTCAGCATTGAAGTATGCAACAGCTATTCCTGTGATTTTCCTTTCTGCCCTCAAGTATCATGTCTTCCCTGAAAATTGGAAATATTTTTATCGGCCCCTTTGGCTTCTTTCAAGTATAATTAATTCTTTATATTCATTTTACTGGGATGTGATCCGAGATTGGGATTTGAGGTGCGTATAATTTTTTGCTTAGAATGCTTAAATAATCTTGTTGTTTCCTTGAATATTTACAATTTGATGTCTTCTACAATTGCAGTGTCTTTTCCCGAATATTCAAGTTCAAAAATCCAAACTATTTTTCTTACATTTTTCACGGACGGCAGTGGGTATGGGACTAGACCAGAAATTTATTGGGGATCTCGATTTTACTGTGAACTTATTTTATGTAGTATTGCAGGTTTACTTTTGGGTTCTAGGAAGCAACCTGGTTCTCCGGTGTACCTGGACATACAAATTGTCAGCCCATCTTCGCCATAACTACCTTACTGTTTTCGCAATAACAGCCATGGAGATATTTCGCCGTTTTCAATGGATTTTCTTTCGGGTAGAGAACGAGTGGAACAAGATGACACACAAAACAGGCCCTCAGCTTTCTATGGAAGATATCCCTATGGAGGAAGATAGGCTACTTAACTCCACCAGTCATGATGTATAAGCTCAATCTAGTGATTTAAATTTTATTTGTTGCCAGTAGTCATCTGTTTATTTAATTGTAACTGGGATGGACAGTTTGTTTGTCCTTTCTCGTTATAGTTTTATAATGCGCACAAGTGTTGTTACCATGAGTTAAATTTTCAAAGAGCCTAATGTGGGCTTTACATGAGGTTTTTCCTATTTTTGAGTTTGATGGGGCCATACTTATTTTTTGTCAGACTCTGCAATGAGACATGTGATGCCGTTTAGACCTTAGAGGCTACGAACATGGACAACAAATCACTTTGCCTGGGGAGTTGAATTGAAATTGGTTGCTTATGGGCAAAACCTTAAGGTTAGTAAAAGCAATCCATTCCCTCTGATTCTTGAAACTGTCATTATGAGTTATATCATGGGGAATCAGCACTAAAGTAGTCAAGGATTTGTTCAAATGATTTGAACAATGAAAGTGAAGGATTTATATTCATCAACGAAAAACAGGTTTACCTGACCTCCTGTTTTTTTTTTTTTTTCCAATACTTGAGCAACGGGGCAGGCAAGTGGGATAACAGCTAGAACAAGGAAACAGAAAGTTGCAAAGAAAAGAGTGTGTCTTGCAATGTTACAAAACTGCGTACACTATGGGAGAGAAAAGTTTAAAGCAGGAGACATGAAAGGCCAACGAGGTAAAGAGAGAAGAAAGTATGAGCAAGATGATAATAGATTCTCAAAGAGAGACAAGAGTCAACTGAAAGATGATGGATGGAGTCTTAACCTATTACTATAATAATTCCAGAACTCAAAGCTTTTGGGCTGTGGTTGTTGAACAACTAGTCGACGTTGCTAGATGCTAGTAGATCATAGACTTTGTCATGAAATACCTGTATATGCTTGACTCTAAGACATGTTAGTATGGTAACACGAAGCAGACCAGCCAGTCGAAAGCGCTACACTATTGTCGATATGGGAACGGCCTGTAAGTTCCTACTTTGTCTATAGGCTCTTGACTAGTTGTAGTAGACGAGAACTTCAGAAGCTTAAATGAGAAAATTGTAATACTGAAAGTCTTGATTGGTCGACCTGAGGTATATAGAGGCACATGAACCTAATGCAATATGTGGTCACTTCAAAGTTTAAATTTTGGCTGGATAGAATAAAATATATAACAATTAGTTCAATTACGGAGTTTAGTTTAAACGCGAACTTGAATGGGCTGTGTGCTTGTCGCGTGGCTTAATAGAATAATAATGAAATCATTTTGTACTTAGTATTTGCTCTCGATCGGTATTTGATTTTTAGTCGTCCCAATTTAATAAGCCATCAGACGCAGAAAGAGGTTTAAAAAAGGTAATATACATGTTTGACTCAAAAGAGTTTCGCATTATACATATTTGCTCAAGTATGTAACATGTGCCCGATATACTAGTATTTCTTGACATGTAACCTATCTATAATAAATTTTGTACATTGATCATAAACATTGGTCAAGAAGATTACAAGGTATCTTTTGATCAAATGCCATGAATCCTAATTCATCTGTTTATCTCTATTCAATTAAGTAGTTAATTATGGAATCCTGTATCACAGACCTAACCCCACACTAGGAGTATGGAGCACCACCATCTAGGATCCAGTTAAATAAGGATTATCTGTATCAGGATCTATTTAAGATTATATATGTATTAATTAAAGTTTATAAATATTCCTTATGAACTAGGGTTAAGGTATTCAATCTTAATCTTATTTTGGTGTATTATCCCTAATATATCTTCCATCTTCTGTAATATTTTCTTCATATGGTGAAGAAAGATTTCTCATTGTCCTTGGGCATGGTCCTTGAGGATGAACCACGTAAGGTCGTGTTTTTTGTGTATGCTTGGTGTCTTTAACATGTGTCCACGTTTAAAAGTGTATTTTAAGGGCTGAACTCTCTACTTGCCGAAGACTGAGAAGACCATACTGTAGGAACAAAATGATGAACAGTTAAACTCGTCAATAACACTATTAAACTCCGATACAATCCCATGATGTCTCCCTATCAACTTTATGGTTTCTCAAAAGAAACTAGTTTTAGGCTTTTAGCAACTCGAGTCTCATGACAAATATAATCCCATCATAGATGCTAAATGTATATCCTCTTCACTGCGGGCTTCTGAAGTTCTCCCATCTGTTGTCTTAACAGACCATCAGAAACATGTACATGGGAAAAGCATAAAGCACGGTCAATGATAAGAAACGACGTGTAAAGGTGATCAAGGAAAGAGATTCCAAGCCTCCAACTACTCAGAATACATGAGATTTATACGTCGAAAAGTAGCTAGACCTTAAATAGTAGCAAATGAAATGGCAAGGAAAGCCTGGACTTCATCAGTAGCTTCGGAAAGAGAGTGAGAGAGATTGTGTTTTCGTGTTTTTGTGTTTTATGGTTGCAGTACTTACGCAGAACCCCATGCAAAGCTCTTTCCTTCTTTGCCGGTCTCTTGTCTGCCCTTTCACCCCAACACGCCAAAAACCACATATCCCTATCTATTCTCTCCACTACACGTGCAATCTCTACCTCAATCAATCAACACCACCCAAACCCCATTCTTTTACTACCAAATACCATGTATGTATATGTATATATAGAGAGAGAGAACACTAAGTGCAAGAAGAAGAAGAAGAAGAAGAAGAATAGGAAGAAGAGGAAGAAGAGAAGAGTACCATTCTTTACCCACATATCTATTGGTAGCGTCTGGGAGGTGTAGTTTGATTCCGTGATGCACAACTCCAAGTACTTCTCCTCGTTGGGTCATGAACAAGCAATCCAGATTAATGATGATGAGCCGTCTATAGTTCTCACCCTCTGCCCTCCTGGCCAAAACCATCCTCCACCACAACCATCAGCAACCTCCTCCTCCTCTTGTTCTTCTTCTTCTTCTTCTTTATGTTTAAAATCTATGGTCCAACATCACCACCAGTGCCATCCTCATAACCCATTCAAGCCATCAGATTTGGATGTCACATTCTCCCTCTGCATAGGACCACCCAATGCTAGCAACGAAGGCTGTGGAACAGGGAAGTACTGTAATGCCACAAGCAAAAGCAATAGTAACAGCAACAATGGCAGCAACAACCCAGAAAACATGGGAGGTTATGCTATCAGTAACAGCAATCTCTCATCCGACGGCAAACCCCCTATTAAATACTGGATTCCTTCTCCTGCGGAGATCCTCGTTGGTCCTACGCAGTTCTCTTGTGTTGTTTGCAATAAGACCTTCAATCGTTACAACAACATGCAGGTTAGTGATCTTTCTTCTGTGATGTCTTCTTCTTATGATGCCTGTGGTAATGTCGCATTTTCTTCCTGTGTATCTTCGCACAAAACTTTTCGTTATATACTAGTTTTTTTTCATCTTTTTCATATGCAGTTCTCCTCCTCCTGTCACTTCTTCTTATTCATATTTTGAACAGATCTTTTCTTGAATATATGTTTACCATTGTTTCTTTTGTTAGTTGTTTATTATGTAGATGTCATTTAACTAGATATATTCTCATGACCTATTTCTTCTTCTTCTTCTTCTTCACATGATTTTTTTTCATATTTTTTTCTTCT
This sequence comes from Posidonia australis, assembly GCA_024699735.1. Taxonomy (NCBI): domain Eukaryota; kingdom Viridiplantae; phylum Streptophyta; class Magnoliopsida; order Alismatales; family Posidoniaceae; genus Posidonia; species Posidonia australis. The sequence continues at coordinate 26,793 of JAMKQA010024160.1, forward strand.
CATATAAATGATTGTATTTTATCTTCTTATGGATCACCTTCTTTTTTTTGTATTGATGCAGTGTATCTTAATTATATTCTCATTTATCAAAGTTCTATATATACCTCCTCCTCCTTTTTCTTGCACCTCTCATTCATATATAGAACTTGACCAGCAGATGCACATGTGGGGGCACGGATCACAGTACAGGAAAGGGCCGGAGTCCCTAAGAGCCACGACAAAGCAAGCCATCCCGACATCAATGAGGGTACCATGCTACTGCTGCGCCGAAGGCTGCCGGAACAACATCGACCACCCCCGATCGAAACCACTCAAGGACTTCAGGACGCTCCAGACCCACTACAAGCGCAAGCACGGCTCCCGGGCCTTCGCCTGCCGGAGGTGCGGCAAGTCCTTCGCCGTCCGCGGCGACTGGCGCACCCACGAGAAGAACTGCGGGAAGCTCTGGTTCTGCGTCTGTGGGTCGGACTTCAAGCACAAGAGGTCGCTCAAGGACCACATCCGGTCCTTCGGGTCCGGCCACGGGCCGCACGGGGTCGAGTGCTTCGGGGATGAGGACGACGAGGAGGAATGGGAGGGGTGTGGTGGTGGTGGTGCTTATGACGACGACGACGACAATGGTGGCAATGGAGAGGTGGTGTGTGCTGATTAATTAATGGAGAGAATTATTATATTAATCTTAGGATGATAGTGGTGGTGTAATCGTTAATTAGTTACGGTCATGAGTGTCGTTATATCTAATTAATTTCCCTATATACTATAGATATGTGTGTGTGTTTTGAGTCATTAGCTACCAATGGAGAAGCAGTAGTACTGCATTATCACAGGGAGCTAGAGAAAGATTTCTAAATCTGATGTCAAATATTAGCTTTCCATTGTACAACTCATCCGAAAATTTCCTCCTCTAGTTTTTCCTTCTTGGTCCTCATTATTTTTGGTCTCTCTTGATGTCAAATGTGGGGATCAATGAATCTGTAATGATATTTAGACTTATCAATTTATGACACGACACGATAACACGACATGATATAACTGTATTTGGGTTTACCGTTATCATGTCTCGTGTACTTATCGTGTCTATCCAGTAGACACGATTATTAAACAGGTCATTTTCGTTTCTAAAGTAAAAAAAACTAATAAATACATGATAAGTATACGTTACCTAATCATGTAAATAGATTATAACTTTTATTATTTTAAATAGTGGATGTTTATGATATGTTGTATACTTATGATATTAACATATGGAACAATGGAACTTGTAAAATATTATTGAATGATTGGTTTCATGATTTATTGATTTGTCTTTGATTTTTCAACGTGTACAAAATGTGTAAATGTTAAACGTGTACTAAACGTGTATTCTTGTATCAAAACGTGTAACCGTATAATAAACGTGTACTCGTGTTAATCGGATCGTTATCGTGTCAAAATGATACAATTGACTTAAACGTGTACTTAACGGGTCATGTTGTGTATACACGTTAACAGCCAATTCGTGTTTGGGTTTAGTATTAGATACACGATAATTAAATGGGTCGTGTTTGCGTTTAACGTATATATATGTGAGTAATGGTCATTAAAGACCATTTCAAATGAAGGGTGAAACGGTCGTGGTCGGATTAACTCCGGCGGTTACCAGGCCTTTATGGTCGGAAATGAAACGGTTAAAAGGGGAGCCGTTGGAGGAGGAGAGGAGGGATGGTCAAGGGTCTCCTATAAATAGAGGAGAAGACAGAAAGGAAAAGATATAGATAGAAAACTTACAGTGATCTTCTCCTGCTTGACCATCGCCGGAGCCCCAATCACGCGACGTCGGAACACTCTGTTCAGTCGTCTCTTTTTTTCCTTCAAGTGGTATCAGAGCCACCGTGCCCGAGCTCGCCGTGCCGCCGCTGCATCCCTGCAGTCTTCCCCTCCCCGTGAGCGTGAGCCCTGCTCCAGATCTGCACCGCCACCTCCCCGCACGTGCCGCCGACATCACGCGCTGTCTCCCGCTCGCCACGAACCTCCCCTCGCCGCGAGCTCCCCGCGCGTGCCGCCGCTACCTCCCAGCGCGAGATCGCGCGCCCTTGATTTGCGTCGCCGCTGCCTCCCCGCGCTCTGCCTCAGTGCGTCGCCGCTGTCTCCCCGCGCGCCCTCTCACCGCGCTGTCTTCCCCTCGCGCGCCCCTGTTCCGAGCCGCTGTCGCTGCTCCCCACGCGTGACCTCTCTCCCACTCGAAACATTGGTGGAGGTTAGGTTAAATATTAATTTTTAGGGTGGGTGAATACATATTAATTGCATGTTAAAAAAAAAAAGGGGTTGTTTTAGTTAACATTTTAAGTGCCTGTTAATTAAAATAATTAGAAATTTAATTGAATATTAGATGTTTCTTTTGGATTAATTGATATTAAAAATTTTGTTGAAATATTTAGGAATTATTAACATTAATATTGTTGTTAAATAATAATAATAATAATAATAATATTTACATGCTTAAATTTTAAATTATCTTGCATGTTTGATTAATAAAAGGAAATAATACTTGCATGATTTAGGTTGGGAAATTGAAATTTTATTTGCTATCTGAAATTAAAACCTTGTTAATCATCAAGTTGTTAATTTTTGGAAATTATATAAATTTCTGGAATTTTGTTTGAAAATTATTTTGAAAGTTATTATACAATTTAATAATTTTCTGGAATTTAATTTTCTTGTTGAGAGACAAAATTTTAAATTTGGAAATTTCTTTTTGTTGTAGCAAAATGGCTAGCAAACTGTTCTCGACTGAAATGGCAAAAATTGAGAAATTGAATGGGGTTAACTATGAGATGTGGCATAGGAAAATAAAACATGCATTGGAATATGACAATTTGGAACATGTA
>JAMKQA010024161.1:0-29686 GCA_024699735.1 Posidonia australis
ATAGATGATATTTTTAGTAATATGAATAAAAATGAGTATATAGATTCATTTAATGATAAAATAAAGACAACTTTATATAATTTATTTGAAGAATATGTTAGAAATTATGGTGAAACATCTAGTGGTCAAGCATCTAATTTTTTAGGAACACAAACAAGTAGTAGTAGTGGTAGTTCATTATGGACTAGATTAAATAAAAAGAAGGAAAAATATATAAAATCAAGTACAAATAATGAATTAGATAATTATTTAGAATCCCCAATTGCTTTTAGTGATTTAGAAATAGATAGCTTAGATATATTAAAGTGGTGGTCTACTACAGCTATTAGGTTTCTTATAGTATCAAAAATGGCAAAAGATTTACTAACGATTCCGGCATCAACTATGGCATCGGAATCTACATTTTCTACAGGAAAAAGAGTATTAAATGATAAAAGATGTAGATTATCAGAGAAGTCTGTAGAAGCCTCCATCTGCTTAAAAGACTGGTACGATGCGGTTGACCGTCTTCAGGGATTGAGCTTGAATTCTGAATCAGAAGAAGACGATGATGTGGCATCAACTTCAATAGGCAGAACAGACTCCACAAATGAATAATTATTGATGTAAAATATTAAAATAAAAAATGTAAAAAAAATAATGTAAATATCTTTTGTAATTTTTTATGTAAAAAAAATGATGTATTTGAAAGATTTTTTTATTAATAAAAAAATAATTTTTTAAAATTAATTTTAGGCCTAATGGACTAGCCTGGCCCACAAATGGGCCATGGGCCCTACTGGGCCCATGATCTCCAAAAGGAGGCCCGACCCGGCCCCCACCTTGCCTGTAGGCCGACTTGGCCCTGTCCAGGCCAGGACGAGCCTCTTGTTTCATGGGCTGGGTCAGCCCGGCCCGGCCCGTTTTCCACAACTATCTGTAGGAGATCGTTTCCCCTTTCTAGTGTGACTTGAGTCAGGAGAAGCTGAAGTGCCCTATTAATCATGGGTTTCCCCATGATGGTCATACCTATGCACAACTCAGATGTTCTCCAAGCAAGGATTGGGAAACTAACAGAAAGTGATCGCAACAAGCTGTGGGCTTGGGACATCTTCTCAAAGTTTCTAGATATCGCGAAGGTGGAGGTTTGTCAATACTTCTTGTGTGCAACTGCTCGGTTATGGAAGCTAGCCCATCATGTATTCCGCTTTGGAAGAGTTGAATTGACTTCTACTTTGGAGGAGGTCCATAGAGTGTGCTGTTTGCAGAAGTTCTTGGGACCTACCGTGTTTATGCGGTGTGACAGATACTCCTCGATCTTGAGTGAACTGACTGGCCTGTCAACCAGCGATTTTGGTCGTCAACTTATCTGTTCAGATGGACATTCTCCCATACCATAACTGGCTTACTTTGACAAGGTCGTCAGAATGCGCACCTCCTTGGGCGATGAGCTATGGTTGAAAGGCTTTGTTGTCTGCTTCTTAGGAGAGTTGGGTTTCAGCCATGGTCGAACGGTCGTGAACATTGATGTCGTCGAGATTGCTTTGGTAGTGGTCACCCATAGGATAAACTTGGCCCCAGTTATCTTGGTAGAAACATACTAGGCATTAGACCGGTCATTGCGATGCTGCTGACACTTTTATGGTTGCGGAGCTTTTGTACAAGTGTGGTTGACTGCTCATCTGGGTGTAGAAGTCTTACGCCCGCAACGGTCAGCTTTTGAATCCTACTGTCAAAGTGGTCATGCTTGCACACTCACTTCGGTTCACAAGGAGTATGAGCGGTTGGAAGGCTTGACAGAAGACAAAGTCATCTAGTACATCATTCCTTCGGCCACTCATAACTTTGAAGCTTTCTTCAATACAATCGATATGCAGCTTATCGTCTTATCGGGCCTGACTGGTGGAGTTGAGTATCACCCAGTCCACGTGATGCAGCAGTTTGGCTATCAGTAAGATTCCCTTGTTCAGGGGCTAATGCCGGCCTGGTTCCAGGAGTGCCCTCCGAGTACCTATGCTATGACTAAGGAGCTATCTCGCCTACTTAGTGACTCCATACAATCGACGGATCTCGCAGTCATAGAGGGGAGGGGTTGACAGCAGATTATGAAGCCGATGTTGAAGAAACCTGGCCAATCAGCAGCGTTGCTCAGAGCCATACACTTATTACCAAAGCTCCAGGCTCGAAGAGATCTACGGATGACACAGAGTCTTGATATTCTTGTTATGCTACTAGTTTATTGCAAGTTGAGATGTATGCAATCATTTCATTGACTGCTACTTTGGTTGCTTATGGTTGATGTGGAGTAGAAATCACCATTGGAACAACATGTGCTTAACTAGTTCAGATTGCTGCTTTCTTCTGCCGATCGACTTGGGGCTGGGGATCACCCAGATAAAAGTCAAGAATTTCATTTTGTTGCATAGGCCTGGACGAAAGAAGTCTTTATAAACTTCTGTACCAGGTATAGCGGAATCCAGCTTGCTCTGTTGGACTTGCTATAGTCGAGCAAGTCTTGTTTCCATCTTTTTATAGACCTCGGGCAAGGTTCAGGTGTTCCTATCTCAAATTCACTCCAAAAGGATGAATCTTGGCAAAATCTGCTCTGCTAGACTTGTTCTAGTCAAACAAGTCTTGTTTTCATCTTCTTCTAGGCCTCGTGCGAGGACAATAGCATATCCCGCTTGGTAAACTCTTCCCTTTTCAGCTAATAGGTTTGATTTCCTGTCATACCCTTGCCAGTGGGCTGATAACCCTAACTATCTGGCAATGAGTCCATCAATTCACCTACGGGTTGATATCCTAAACTATCTGATTGGCATCCGTCAACTTGCCATCTCTCGGTTGGTAAGTCCGAAACTTGCCATATCCTCTCTCGGTCGGTAAGTCCGAAACTTGCCATATCCTCTCTCGGTCTATAAGTCTGAAACTTGCCATATCCTCTCTTGGTCAGTAAGTTTGGAACTTGCCATCTCTCGGTCGGTAAGTTTGAAACTTGCCATATCCCTTCTCGGTCGGTAAGTCCGAAACTTGTCATATCCCCTTTCAGTTGGTAAGTCCAAAAGATGCCATATCCTCTCTCGGTCGGTAAGTCTGAAACTTGCCATATCCTCTCTCGGTCAGTAAGTCTGAAACTTGCCATATCCCTTCTCGGTTGATAAGTCTGAAACTTACCATATCCTCTCTCAGTCGGTAAGTCCAAAACTTGCCATATCCCTCTTCGATTGGTAAGTCCGAAACTTGCCATATCCTCTCTCAATCAGTAAGTCTGAAACTTGCCATATCCCCCTTCAGTTGGTAAGTCTGAAACTTGCCATATCCTCTCTCGGTCGGTATGTTCAAAGCTTGTCATACCCTCTCTCGATTGGTAAGTCCGAAACTTGCCATATCTCCTTTCGATTGGTAAGTTTGAAACTTGTCATATCCTCTCTCGATCTGTAACTCTGAAACTTGCCATATCCTCTCTCAGTAGATAAGTCTGAAGCTTGCCATATCATTTCTCAGTCGGTAAGTCCGAAACTTGCCATATCCCCCTTCGGTTGGTAAGTTTGTAACTTGCCATATCCTCTCTTGGTGAGTAAGTCCGAAACTTGCCATATCCCCCTTTGGTTGGTAAGTCTGAAACTTGCCATATCCTCTCTCGGTTGGTAAGTTCGAAACTTGTTATATCCTATCTCAGTCGGTAAGTCTGAAACTTGCCATATACCCCTTCAGTTGGTAAGTCTGGAACTTGGCATCTCTCAGAAGGTAAGTTCAAAACTTGCCATATCCCTTCTCGGTCGATAAGTCCAAAACTTGCCATATCCCTTCTCGGTCGATAAGTCCAAAACTTGCCATATCCCCCTTCGGTTGGTAAGTTCGAAACTTGCCATATCCTCTCTTGGTTGGTAAGTCCGTAACTTGCCATATCCTCTCTCAATCGGTAAGTCTAAAACTTGCCATATCCCCCTTCAGTCGGTAAGTCCAAAACTTGCCATCTCTCGGTTGATAAGTCTGAATCTTGCCATATCCCCCTTCGGTCGGTAAGTCTGAAACTTGAGATCTCTTGGTCGGTAAGTCCGAAACTTGTCATATTCCCTCTAATCGGTGAGTCCAAAACTTGCCATCTCTTGGTCGGTAGGTCTGAAACTTACCATGCCCTATTCGATTATTGCTGATAGAGTTTGGAATCGATGGTGCCCCCTTTGGTCATGTTCTAGATGGACTAGACCAATCTCCTTCTTTTGGCTGGTATCCCAAACTACCTGATTGACACCCGTCAAGGTGTCTATCCCTTCGGTCGGCAGGTCTGGTATCCTGTCGTGCCTCCTTTTCTCTTGGGCTGGTAGCCTGAAATACACGGTTGACAACCGTTATAGTGTCCAGAGTGGGCTGATAACCCAAACTATCTGGTCCACAAGACCGTTAACTTCGTGCCATTTTGATTTTCAGTTAGCTCGGGAAGCAGTGCTCTCCTCCCCTTGTTCCCTTTTCCTTGTAAGAGGGGGCAAGGTGTCTTTGTCAACCCTGAGCATTGGTCTTTGTTCCATTCATCCTCTGACCTTGCTCAGGGAGGGGAATCTGTAGACACCCCATCTGCTTGTAATTGGACCCTAAACGTAAACCCTAGTCCAAATCCCTAAACCTAGCCTAAACCTTAGTCCAAAACCCTTGATTTAACCAAACCTAGTCTAAAACCCCAGACTTAGCAAATCCCAGTCCAAACCCTAAACCTAGCCTAAATCCTAATCCAAAACCTAGACTTAGCAAACCCTAGTCCAAAACCCTAAACCTTGCCTAAACCCTAATCTAAAACCTTAAGCTAGCCTAAACCCTAACTTAAACCCTAAACCTAATCCTAAACCCTAATCCAAAACCCTAACAACCTAGAACAACCTTTAACAACCCTAACCACTTCCTACTCCAACATAACAGCCTCTAATCACCTATAACAACTTATAATAGCCCTAACCACTTCCCACTCCACCATAACAACCTCCAACCACCCATAACAACCCATAACAAACTACCTAGCCATTGCAAGCCTATAAATACCCACATTTGCAAGATGAAAAAAAGGGGGGAAAAGGAGAGAAAAAAACTTGAAAATTTTGAGAGGAGAGCAACTAAGGAAAATTTCTTCTAACTAGAGCAACCAGAGGAAGCTCATATCAGAGAGGAGAAAAATCAGAGTTCAGACAACTTCGGCCACCTCTCTGGCGAGCTCCGGTGGTCTCCGGCGACCTCCTCCACTGCCAGCTCAGGTAAGCCTCTATCCCTGTCCAATTTCTCTCAATTTCAGTTCCTTAAGACCTCCCCAATCTTCCAAAGTCGATTGCAGTAGGGTCAAGTAGCTTTCTTGGCCAGAATAAGAGTTGTTTTGGGTCGCCAAACATGATTTTCCAATAGGAGAGGTGGGGGCACGAATCCAACGAGTTATTCGTGCCCAGGCGAGTGTAAATAGGTTGTTTTTCTTCCCTTCTTGCTCCTCCTCCACCCTAGAAGCTTTTCATTCACCTTGGATGCTGCTGGAGAAGGACCGCCTGATGCGGCCTCGCCATCACCGAAGAAGGCGACCCTTGGAAGGGGTCGACCGGATGCCTCACAGCTCGCAATGCCTCTTCGAACCTCGGGACATGTTCCCCTACTTTCCCCTAGTGCATCGGAGCACACTAGTCCTTGCATCGATGCCCGATCGCATCCAGCAGCCGCCGTCACCGAAACCATCGTTGGGCATGGTTGGAAAGGAGGCTCGCATAACACTTCTTGCCTATGGATTGTGGAAAACGCTCCTCTCCACGCCCTCAACCTTCTTGGAGCTTTGGTCTACCATTCCAGCTCCTTCGGTGACCTCTTCTTCTTTGTCACCATCGTCGGAGTCGTGGCGATGACAAGTGAGGCGGGCAGAAGACTGGGGCCGCTCGTTGCTGGATCCAAGCAGTTGGATCTTCCCCTCATCCTTCCCTCTTGCTCACAGTAGGTTTGGATTCCCGATCAAGCATCAGGGAGGCCATGAAAGGTATCCCAGATGGTCGTTGACGATGAGGTTTCGTCGCCACCAGTCGCCAATCTTTTTAAAATAAAAACTTCTTTTAAAATAACTTTGTTTCTTTTATTTTGTTTGCAACAAGGTCCTTTTATTTTGCTTTTATGTCCCTACACTAGCATTTTTAATCATTTTAATAATGATTTGTTTGTAAAATTGTAGTGTGACCCTTGTACAATTTTGTTAATATTTTCTAGGCTTTAATATTTGACATAAAACCCTCTAATTTACTTTTCATTTATTTTAAGTCCATAATTTGCAAAGAAAACCCTGGATTTCATTGAAATTGTTCTGAACGCATGTTTTCCCGGCACAATTGCAAACTGAACCCTGTAGATTCAAATTTTAACTCAAATGTGCTCGAATCGAAATTTAAACCCTAAACTTCACTAATTTTACATTCAATGTACATTTTTAAGGCATATTTGTAAATCAGCCCCTGAAACTTCATATTTTCAACCATCAGTCCACTATTTTGTACTTTTGACCCTAAAGTTCTTCGAAATTGTGTTAAACACATGTTTTACTAGCAAAATTACAGATTAGACCCTAGGAATCCTGATTTTTACCAAAAATGCACAGTTTTGCACATTTAACCCCCAACTTCCTTAAAATTGCATAAAATTGTTTTCCTAAACATTTTAGCTGATTTGGCTTTAGAATCTCGGTCTCTATTCTAGATATGTGATTTTTGCACATAGGACCCTAGAATTTACATATTTCACAAATGCTTTCTTTTTGTACATTTTGCTACCCTTTTTCATGAATGTATCCTGATGCCTTCTTCCTTGCATCATGCACGCATTTCCAACTTATTTTAGACTTGGTTCTTACATTTTTCCTAGATTTCTTCCGATTTTCACGATTTTGGTTTGATTTGGATTTTCATCGCCCGAGGGCGTACATTAACAGGCTTGACATTGCCGACATGGACACAAATGAGAATTATTTTCCTTCATTTAATTTTCTCGGATTTGCTAAGTATCCGCTGTTTTGCGTGATGCTTTTCAAATATTTCTGATTTTCACGATTTTCCTCATCGCCAAAGGGCATACAGTAAAGTGGCATTTTCAATGCCTACATTGTCCCTTTGATTATTTTCCTTATTATTTCTTTCTTGTTCATTTCTTCTCTTTGATTTGGCATGTTTTCGCATTCATGTTAGGCATGTGCATTCAAAGTAGACAAGCATACACACAACAGACCATTAGCAACCAGAAAACCTAGAAAGATCGAATTCTTTGGGCGTATAAAAGTGCCTACACCTTCCCCATCCGTAACATGAATCCTTACCCTTTCTTTCGCCTGCATTGATTTGTGCATTACATCCATTAGGCATGGAGCATACATGTGTTTTCTTCGCATTGATTCCTTTAGGTTCTTCCTTTGTGTTTGGTTTTCCTCGTCTTCCCATTAAAAGACTAAGTGGCGACTCCTTTTCCTTATCCTTTTCTTATCTTTCTTTGGTGTTTCCGAGTCTAGTCTCCTTCTCCGGATTCACCATCTTCGCAGTGACCATATCGGGACTCCTCGTGTGTTTCCACGCACCTTGGAGAGCCGTGTAGGGTTCCACTGGCTTGGTCACAGCTGGATAAGTGTTTCACAATGGCATTGTTTCCTCCTCAATTAAGATGGACTTGCTGGATGATGCCTATTGTGTTGCTGACTGATCTTTGCAGAGCTCGACTTTGGCTTTGGGTTATCGACTGTGCTCTCGCTTACTGACTAGGGGAGTACTGATATTCTAACTTTGTTCCGATCTTGGAGGGATATGGTTGTGGCTACCCTCGTTCTTTGGCTCGAGCTATGGCACAGACAACATGTTCTGTACGAAGATACTGTCCCAAAAGGGTCAACCAAAAGGACAGCTGACATGCCACTAGTTGACATGGAAGGTTATCACCATAAAGGCAGCTGACATGCCCCTGGTGTATAATATCCTTTGCCAGATCTTTTGACCAAAGAGCAACTGACATGCCCTTGGTTTAGGACCCAACGAGACCTTGCAAAGTGGACAAACGATAATGCATGTAGGAATGATAGTGTCATGTTATATCACCCTCAAGATTTGGAATGCTAATGATGCCTGCTATGAGAAGAGGAGAACACCTCCATTCACAAGACACTACCTGGACTTCTAGGCAGTGGCTGGCTCTCTAGAATTGATGATTCAGTAGGTTAGGCTCCATGCCAAGCTCTTGGGGTCTTAAGCCTACTTTTTTGACTTTTGACTCATTTCTTTTGTCCCTCTTAGGCTTGTAGGCTCGCTCTAACCCTTGCTTAGGGGTAATGGGCATCTGAATTTGGATGGGGCTACTGTAATTATGTGTGAGGAGTGGTTAGTCCCTTTGGTCATTTGGATTCTTTGGATGCTTGCTTCGACTCCTCCCCAAGGTAAGTGATAGGGGTGGAGTTGGCCTACATGCCTCTCTCTTTTAGGGCTAGCTTCTGTCTATGACTCTTGTCTCCTTATTTCTTTTGTGTCCTAGTGGATATGTTTATTTTTTTGGCTCATACTCATGCTCACTCCTAACATTTTGTCTCCCTCTAGAAGTGTATGTTCCTAGGGGAGTTTGGACAGTTTACCTAACCATGGTCGGGTGGTGGCTCCCTCCCTCGCTAGAGTGTCGAGTAGTAACAACTGAAAAGGTATAGACCCTTCTCATGTAGGCTAGCTACTCCGATTTTCATCAACGGATATGATGTTGATGCATTTATGTATAGATTCATGCAGTTATTGATATGCTTAAGTTATTGATGTGCACGAATGAAAAAGAGCAAATGCTGTGGATCGCATGGATTGCCTATTTATTTTAGAAGTATGTATGCATGATGGAGTGGTGGATAATGCATGATGAGCGAAAGGATACCTTGCAAGGCAAAGATACACGCCTTCCACTCATTGGTAGTATTTCTTTAGGTAACATGTGTAGACACCCTCATTTTGTAGGTTTGCATGTAGCCTTTTCTGGAATGGAATTTTTGTTAGTGGGCTCTCAATTACATTTCTCCAAGACCAAGTTGACATCCTAACCTAATTTCATTCACAAAACCTATTTCTAAACCCTAAACGTAATTGAAAACCAATTCCAAAACCTTAAACCTAATTCAAAACCAAATCCAAAACCCTAAAACTAACCTAAACCTAATCCAAAACCCTAAACTCAATCCAAAACCCTAAACCTAATTCAAAACTTAATCCAAAACCCTAAACCTAATTCAAAACCCTAATCCAAACCCTAAACCTAATCCAAAACCCTAAAAGTAACCTAAACCTAATCTAAAATCCTAAACCTAATCCAAGACCCTTAACCTAATTCAAAACCTAATCCAAAACCCTAAACCTAATCCAAGACCCTAAACCTAATCCAAAACCCTAAGCTAGCCTAAACCCTAACTTAAACCCTAAACCTAACCCTAAACCCTAATCAAAAACCCTAACAACCTATAACAACTTCTAACAACCCTCACAACTTCTCACTCCAACATAACAACCTCTAACCACCTATAACAACTTCTAACAACCTATAACAAACCCCTAACCACTTCCCACTGCACCATAACAACTTAACCACCTATAACAACTTCTAACAACATATAACAACCCTAACCACTTCCCACTCCACCATAACAACCCTAACCACTTTCCATTTCATCATAACCACCCATAACAACCCATAACAAACTACCTAGCCATTGCAAGCCTATAAATACCCCCTTATTTACAAGAGAAGAAGAAGGGAAAAAGGAGAGAAAAAACTTCGAAAGCTTCAGTACCCCGATTCAAGCCTCGAACGACCACCACAGTCGACGCTGCCAAAGACAACGGCGAGCTTGATCGGGAGGGGGAAGAGCTACGCCATTCTTGCCTCTGAGCTGTGGGAAACTCTCCTCTCCACATAGTCAAGCATCTAGGAGCCTAGGACCACCACTCCATCGCCTCCAGTGGCCTTGTCTTCTCCAGGCCGGTCGCCGAAGTCGCAATGTCGGCAAGGTTGGTGGGGGGAAGCTCCCAGTTGCTGGATGCCAAATCAGAGAAGTTGGATCTTCTCCCTTTTCTTCTCTCTTGCTCATCGGTCGATTGGATGCCAGATCAGGCATCAAGGAAGCCTAGGATCGCATCCCAGTCACCGCCGCTGGTGAGATGCTATCACTGGCGACCGTCGGGCTTTCTTTTAAAAAACTTCTTCCCCTTTTCCTTTCTTGCAACTAGGTCCTTATATTTTGCATTTAAGCCCCAACATTAGTTTTAAATCATTTTAGTAATGATTTGTTTTCTAAAATTGCAATTTGATCCTTGTACAATTCCTTTAATATTTCACAAGCTTTAAATTTTGACACAAAACCCTCTGATTTAGCTTTCATTCATGTTAAGTCCATAATTTGCACAAAAAATCCTGAACTTCATTAAAATTATTCTAGATGCATGATTTTCTGGCACAATTGCAAACTAAAACCTGGAGATTCAAATTTTTACTCAATTGTGCTCAGAATTGCATTTTAAACCCTAAACTTCACTGAATGCATATTTTTAAGGCATATTTGCAACCCAGTCCTTGGAAATTAATGTTTTCAGCCATGAGTCCATTATTTTGTGCATTTAACCCTAAATTTCTTCAAAATTGCATTAGACACATGTTTTGCTGGCAAAATTACAGGTTAGCCCCTAGGAATCCTTATTTTACCCAAAAATGCACTGTTTTGCACATTTAACCACCAACTTCCTTAAATTGCATAAAATGTGTTTTCTTTAACAATTTAGCTGATTTAGCCCTGGAATCTCAGCCTCTACTTAGGACATGTAAATTTTGCACAAAGACCCCTAGAAATTCACATATTTCACCCATACTTGCATTTTGTACATTTTGTTACCCTTTTTCATGCTTATATTCTCATGCTTACTATCTTGCATTGTGCACGCATTTCAAAACTTATTTCAATCTTGGTTTTCACAATATCTCCTGGGTTTCTTCCAATTTTCATGATCTTGACTTAATTTGGATTTTCATCGACCGAGGGCGTACATTAACAGGCTTGACAATGTCGACATGGACCCGAATGATGATTATTTTCTCTCATTTGATTTTCTTGGATTTCTTATGTTTCTGTTGTTTTGTGTGACGCTCTGCAAATATTTTTGATTTTCACAATTTTCCTCCTCGCCCAAGGGCATACAGAAAGTGGCATTTTCAATGCCTACATTGTCCTTTGGATTATTTTCTTTATCATTGTTTCTTTTTTATTCATTTCTTTTCTTTGATTTGGCATGTTTTCGCATTCATCTTAGGCATATGCATTCAGGATGAGCAAGCATACACTCACTAAGTCATTGACAAGCAGGAAACCTTGAAAGAGCGATTTCTTCGAGCATATGGGGGTGCCTAACACCTTTCCCATGCGTAACAAAATTCCTTACCCTTTCTCTGGCCTTTATTGGTTTACGCACTTCATCCATTAGTTATGCATTGACTTATTTAGGTTTTTCCTATGTGTTTAGTTTTCCTCGTCCTCCCATTAAAAGACTAGGTGGCGACACCTTTTCCTTATCTGTTTGTTATCTTTCTTTGGTGTCTCCGAGTCTAGTCTCCTTCTTTGGATTCACCATCTTCGTCGTGACTATATCGGGACTCCTCGTGTGTTTCCACACACCTTAGAGTCGTGCAGGGTTCCACCAGCATGGTCACAAGAACTGGCGACTCTATTGGGGATAACCAGATTCTGACTTTCGTTTTGGTTTCCTTGCTTTCTTAACATTGATCTATACTTCGTGTTTGTTTGCTTATTCTATTTGTTTGTACATATTTGACTGTACGTGCCTTTTTACACTATTGCTATGCCACCACACATGCACATTCATGCCTTCTGTTGTGATGCTTGCTTTTCTTCACTTACCTGTGAGCATTACACTGGCACATGCCATGCTCATGCCTTTTGCTTATTGGTTGAGTGTTTGGATACCATGATTGTATGTTTTCTTCCCCTTTTTGTATTTACCATGATTAGGAGAGTAGAGAGATGTTTGCTTCCCATTCTGGTTAAAATAAAACACACAAAGTCAAATAAACAAATAATAAGGCATAACTAGTGACAAATGCTCACAATCCCCTTGGTTTAATAAAATGCAAGTAAAAGACACAAAAGCCTATTGCATGAATGATCATTTTAGAATGCATGCATCTTCTCCTCTGAGTCCACCTATAGTTTGCGAAGGACAATTATGGTAGCCCATTCTATAGCTTTGGCGTTGGGTGTGTTGCTAGTTTGTCCCCCCTTGTCTAGGGTCGTGTCGGTGTTAGTGGAGGATACAACTCCATGCTACTGCAGGAGACGAGGCCACTAGCGCACCACCCATTCACTGCCTACACTTTTACTAGGATTTAGAACTAGAACCTTACTTTTTTGACCAGTGTCAAAACCTAAAACCATGAGTATGTCCCGTGTGGTCAACCCCTAGTGGGACATGCATGGTGAGAGAGTGCACTTTAGGACATTCATCTGCATTGTGCGTCATTACATACCACTTTAATAACTCGCATTTGTCTTTGTGTTGTTGTTCAGGTTCTGATATCTGTTTCGCTTGCCTGTTTTCTCATGTAGGTTGTTGCGTGGTCCTCAGCTAGGAGCTCAGGTGTCTTCATTGTGGGTGGCCTCTTGTGGTTGTTTTCTCTTGCTTTTTCCAAAGCTATTGGTCACTTTTGATAGTAGTTCATTTTAGAGCTCGTGCGTTTGTCTTTTGTCATAGCCCCATTTGTTTCACTTGTGGCTAGCCATGGCCCCGCAGACCCACATGCCTCTATTTATTCTTTTGAAGGGGGTCCCGCATTCAGATCCTCCTTCTCCCACTTTGGGTGCTTCTTCTTCCCACCATGCGTCCTGATTTGGGAATCATGGAGGATCTCTACCTCCTTTCCTAGGACAATGGCAGACACAAGCCAATCTAGGGCCCATCACTGAGTCGATTGTGGTGACTACCACACAAGTCTCAGATGTTCTGCCAACTGCATCCCACTTCTCGGGCCCTCCTTTTTCAGGAGTCCAACCAGCTATGGTTGCATCTGTTTTGGGGACCACTCTTATTCTGCTCTCGCCTTCTAACCTATCCTTTGATGGGTCTTTGGCCATGCAAGCTCAAAGCTTGAGAACATTGGCCCAGAGGCCTGAACACAATCCTCTTGATCCTGTTAAGTGTCCTTTTTCGACCATTGAGATTCTAGTGAAGACCACTATAGCATTGCAGGCTCACCCCACTACACCATCGCCCATATCATTGCCTCAGCTTCACACTGCTCTAGCAATGAGGGCGTTTTCTCTACCTCCTACACCACAACTACACTTGTCATAGCATGCATCACAGTCACTTAAGGACCAATCCATTAGTGGTGCGAGAATACAACATTTCTCGAGTCTATCGCCTGGAGATATACTAGTGCCATAGTTGTTGCTCTCGCGCTCAACCTCACACACAACACAGCATACTCACAACCCACCTCAGCATCAGAATCAGGTCCCAACATGCAGGTCATCATTGCACACTTTCCACTATCAAGCCAGTGCATCTCATCACATTGGCTCGGCTAGGACAGTAGCCTAAGGAAAAATGAGGCCGTCATGTTGAATGTGACTACACTCCACTGGGTGAGTCACTCAGCACAGTTTTTCCTCAGGTTTTGTCACTTCTGAGACTCCCGAATCTGCGTGCCCCACCAACTCCACTTCCTCGATGGTACGACGCAAGCGTATGGTGCGACTATCACCGAGTGTTGGGGTGGTCGATTGATAATTGCCACACCCTGCGGGATGTCGTTCAGACTTTGATCAATAGTGGGAGTTTTGTTGTTGGCATGCAAGATGCAGCACCCACATCTATGTCTATATCCTCACCAGCATCAAGTTTAGCATGCATTACACACCCACACACCACCGTTGAGCCAACACGTCATGTTGTGTTAGTTCAGCAAGGGCAACAACAACGGCAAAAGCGACCTCACCGTAGGGAAAGCAACTTCACCCAACTTGGAAAGTCGTTGAGTGACATCTTTCCTAAAGTTGCACTGTTCCTACAGCTACCGAAGGTTCGTCTGCCATCGAACCCACTTCCTAGGTGGTGTAAGACGAATTTGTTCTGCCAATTCCATTGCGCCCATGGACATTCGACAAACAAGTGTTTTACTCTCTGGAATGCTGTCCAAGATTTGATTGACAATGGAGACATTGTCGTCAACCCACAAGAGGCAGCACACACATGCACCCGCACTAACACTAACACATGCATAAGCACACCCTAGAATAGCCAACCTTACCTTGTCCAAGCCGACAAGCTTCGAGGATGCTGGAACTTTAGGGGTTTATTCTCTTTCTCCCAGTTCTTTCCTGGGGAATCCATCGAGCCTCATTAGCCTAGTTTGTCCTCTTGTCATTTTTCAGGTTATGTCCAGTGACGCTCATATATGCCACTCTTGTTCTTGTTCCTTTGCGGGGGGCCTAGTCAAAAGTTTGTTAGTTTGCCATGTATTGATCTAACCCAGCACATGCAAGTACCTTGGATCTAGTAAGAGACAGCCGTCATAGCTGATATCAACTCCAACAACAGATATCGTCTTAATGTCGTAAGTAGATTCAACATTCACAGTGACAGTCTTTATTTCAATAACGGTTTTGATAGCTTCGGTTACACCTGCCTTGATTCTGGTTTCCAGTGGCATTGCTAGGAGTTACTTTGAACCCCAATGGCATCGACAAAACAGCAACAACAAGGACTGGAGCTATATCCTTTTCCTTTGTTTCCTTTGTTTTTCTTTTTGCATCACCATATATCAAAACACACAAAAATAGAAAAGCACAAAAGTTGAAAAAAGAAACACAAAACAGAAAAACATGAAGAACAATAGAAAATATTAGTTTTCTTGTCAATAACATTCTGTCTGATGATGAAAATTGGAAAAGCTCGCCTATGTCCGAATGGATTATCCCTCCTCAATTGTCACTACTTAGAAAACCAAGTTAGCAAGGGAGCCACCGAACATCAAAGCCGGACGAAATGTCCAAACTCTGCATGGATCATGCACCTCCAAGAGGGAGATAAAATGTTAGGGGTGACTGAGGGTGTGAGTTAGAAAAGAAAACATACATTTGCAAGGGCATAAAAGAATAGAGAAGATAGAAGGTGGAGGTAGAAGTCAGCCCATGAGTAAGAGCGTGCATTGTAGCTCTACCCTTAACGTACCTTGGAGAGGAGTGGGAATATGCGCTCAGTAAAATCACACCTTTGAGGGACTGACCCACCATCTTGCAATGAAGGCCTTCTGAATAGATTGGGCACTTATTACCCCCATGTAAAGGTTAGAGTAAAACCGCATGTCTATGAGGGAGCAAAAAAAAGTCAATGATATTAAAAAAAAAGCAAGTGCAGGATCTAAAAGAGTTTTGCATGGAACCAGGTCCATTACACTACCTTACAATGAGTTTGAGTGCCACCACTACCCAACGAAAGCCACCTATGGCTTGCGAATCTCTATAATGTTAACTGAGTCGAAGTTGTCATCCTCCTCTAACAGGCATACAGCTTTCCAGCCTAATTGAGGGTAGACAAATAGTTGAACTAACGGAGCAAGTGATCCAGATAATGAACTCAATGAACAAGCAAAGCAATAAATGCAGATAACAAGCAACTAAGATCACACCTAATCAATAAGATGTGTTGTGACCATGCCAGTGGAACCCTACACGACTCTCCAAGGTGCATAGAAACACACAAGGAGTCTCAATACGGTCACGGAGATGATAGTGAATCCAAAGAAGGAAACTAGACTCGGAAACACCAAAGAAAGATAAGAAAAGGATAAGAAAAAGGAGTTGCCACCTAGCCTTTTTATGGAAAGACAAGGAAAACCAAACACAAAGGAAAAAACCTAAAGACATCAATGTGGAGAAAAGACATGAATACTCCATGCTTAACAGATGTAGTGCACAAATCAATGTGGGCGAGAGAAAGGGTAAGGATTCTTGTTATGCATAGGGAAGGTGTTAGGCACCCCCATGCACCCAAAGAAATCGTTCTTTCTAGCTTTCCTGCTTGCTAATGATCAAGTGTGTGTATGCTTGTCTATCCCGAATGCACATGCCTAAAATGAATGCGAAAACATGCCAAATCAAAGAAATGAATAAAAGGAAAAGAAATAATAAGAAAAATCATCTAAGGGACAATGTAGGCATTGTAAATGTTACTTACACCCTTGGACGATGAGGAAAATCGTGAAAATTGGAAATATACGGAAACCATCTCGCAAAACAGTGGAAACATAAGAAATCCGGGAAAATCAAATGGGGAAAATAATCCTCATTCGGGTCAATGTCGACATTGTCAAGTCTGTTAATGTATGCCCTTGAGTGATGAAAATCCAAATCAAACCAAAATCGTGAAAATTGGAAGATATTCAGGAAATAATGTGAAAACCAAGTCTGAAATAAGTTGGAAATGCGTGCATGATGCAAGGAAGAAGGCATGAGGATACATGCATGAAAAAGGGGAGCAAAATGTACAAAATACAATAATAGGTGAAATATGTAAATTTCTAGGGGCCTTTGTGCAAAAAGTACATGTCCTGAGTAATGGCTGAGATTCCAAGACAAAATTAGCTAAAATGGCCATGAAATTGTACATTTTTGGATAAAATCAGGATTCAGAGGGTCCAATCTGCAAATTTACCAGCGAAACATGTATTTAGTGCAATTTTGAAGAAATTCAGGGTCAAAAGAGCAAAATAATGTAGTCATGGTTGAAAACATTAATCTTCAAAGACTAATTTGCAAGTATGCCATAAAAACAATGCATTCAGTGTAAATTCAGTGAAGTTCAAGGTTTAAAATGCAATTCTGAACACATTTGAGTAAAAATTTAAATCTTCAGGGTTTAATTTGCAATTGTACCAGAAAATCATGCATTTAGAACAATTTCAATGAAATCTAGGGTCTTTTGTGCAAAATTTGGACTTAAAGAGAATGAAAAGTAAATCAGAGGGTTTTGTGTCAAATATTAAAGCTTGAGAAAAAATTAGAAGGACCTAGTCGCAAGAAAAGAAAAGAAAAAGAAGTTTTTTAAAAGAAAATTTTATTTTAAAAAAAAAGAATGATGGCTACCGACGACGGCGATCTGGGACTCTTTTCTAGGCCTCCCCGATGCCTGATCTAGCATCCAAACCCACTGTGAGCAAGAGGGAAGGATGAGAGGAAGATCCAACAACTTGGATCTGGCAACGAGCGGCCCCAGTCTTCCCCCCACCTCACTCGCCAGTATCGTGACTCCAGTGACGGCGACGGGGAAGAAAGGGTTACTAGAGGCTGAGGTGTGACACTCTATGGCTCCAGGAGAGTTGAGGGAGCGGAGAGGAAGAAATCACACCACTCAGAGGCAAGAAATGCTACGCGAGCTACCCTCCCGATCAAGCTCTACGGCGATTTCGGCGACGGCAACTGCTGGACACGACCAGGCTTCGAATCGAGGTCTTGGGAGCTCTGATGTGCAGGGGAAAGTTTGCTGATGCTCGGAGAGGCGCTGAGAGGCAGGAGGCGCCTAATCGACCCCTTCTATTGGTCGTCTTCTCCAGCGACAGTGAGGGTGCATCCGACAAGCTTCTTCTGGAGGCTTCCAGAGAAGATGTCACGATGTCTAGAGGAGTGGAGAAGTAAGAGAGAGAAAAACCTATCCAAACTACACTCACTAGGGCAGAGCCACAAACTAGACTCGTGCCACCACCTCCCTTACTGAAGAATCGCGTCCGACGACCCAAAACTCCTCTGATTCCAGCCAAGGAAGCTACCTGGCCTTACTAGAATCGATTGGGGAAGGTAGAGGAGGTCCTATGGGACTGAAATTGAAAAGAATTGGACAGGGATTGGGGATTACCTGAGTTGGCAATGGAGGAGGTCACCGGAGACTACGGAGCTCGCCGAAGCTTGCCTGAACTTTGATTTTTTTTCTTCTCTTTAAGCTTCCTCTCTGATCTGAGACCCCTCCGGTTGCTCTGGTTGGAAGAAATCTCCTTGGTTGCTCTCCTCTAAAAATTTCAAAGTTTTTTTCTCTCCTTTTTTCCCCCTTTTTTTCTCTTGCAAATGAGGGGTATTTATAGGCTTGCAATGGCTAGGTAGTTTGTTATGGGTTGTTATGGTTAGTTAGAGGTTATTATGGTAGAGTGGGAAGTGGTTAGGGTTGTTATGGTGGAGTGGTTTAGACTAGGGTTTAGGCTAGCCTATGGTTTTGGATTTAGGGTTAGGTCTAGGTTTAGGGTCTAATTGCAAGCATATGGTTTGGGGTGTCTACAGATGTCCCTCCCTAAGCAAGGCGGAGGACGAATGGAACTGAGATCGATGCTTAGGGTTGACAAGGAAAATGGAACAGGAGGAGGAGACCACTACTTCTCTAGCACTCACTGAGAATTAAAAGGCACCAAGTTAATGGTCCTGTGGACCAGATAGTTTGGGTCATCAGCCCACTCCAGACAATGTAACGATTGTCAACTGGGTATTTCAGGCTACCAACCCAAGAAAAAAGGGGCATTACAGAATACTGGACTTGCTGACCAACAGGATAGACTTCTTGACAGGTGTCCATCGGGTAGCCCAGGGTACCAGTCCACAGAAGGAGGTTGGTGTAATCCATCTGGAATATGACCAAAGGGGGCACCTTCAATCCCAAGCTCTCTAAGCAAGAATCGAATGGGGCATGGTAAGTTTCGGAGCTACCGACCGAGAGATGGCAAGTTTCGGACTTATCGATCGAAGGGGGATATGGCAAGTTTCGATCTTACCGATCGGAGGGAATATGGCAAATTTAGGACTTATCGACCAAAAAGGGAATATGGAAAGTTTCGAACTTACCGACCAGAGGGAATATGGCAAGTTTAGGACTTACCGACCAAGAGGGGAATATAGCAAGTTTAGGACTTACTGACCAAGAAAGGAAAATGGCAAGCTTAGGACTTACCGACCAAGAAGGGAATATGGCAAGTTTTGGACATAACGACCGAAAGGAATATGGCAAGTTTAGGACTTACCGACCAAGAAGGGAATATGGCAAGCTTAGGATTTACTGACCAAGAAGGGAAAATGACAAGTTTAGGACCTACCGACCAAGAAGGGAATATGACAAGTTTAGGACTTACCGACTGGAGGGAATATGCCAAGTTTAGGACTTACCGACCAAGAAGGGAATATGGCAAGTTTAGGACTTACCAACCAAGAAAGGATGTGGCAAGTTTCGGACTTACCGATCGAGAGAGGATATGGCAAGTTTCGGACTTACCGACCAAGAGAAAATATGGCAAGTTTCACAATTACCAACCGAGAAAGGATGTAGCACGTTTTGGACTTACCGACTGAGAGAGGATATGGCAAGTTTTTGACTTACCAATTGAGAATGGAATATGGCAAGTTTCAGAATTATCGACCCAGAAGAGAAAATGTCATGTTTTGGACTTACTGACTGGAGGGAATATGGCAAGTTTTAGACTTACCAACCGGAGGGAATATGGCAAGTTTAAGACTTATCGGCTGGAGGGAATATGGCAAGTTTCAAACTTATCAACCGAGAGATGGCAAGTTTAGGACTTACCGACCGAGAGAGGATATGGAAAGTTGACAGATGCCAATCGGATAGTTTGGGATATCAGCCCACTGGTATGGGCATGACAGGATATTAGGCCTGTCAGCCAAAGGGGGAAGAGTTACCAAGCGAGATATGTTCTAGCATTCACATGAGGCCTAAAAGGAGATGAAAATAAGACTTGTTCAATTAGAGCAAGTTCAGCATAGCAGATGTTGCCGAGATTCGTTTGTTTGGAGTGAATCTGGGACAAGAACACCTAGACCTCGTCCAAGGTCTAGAAGAAGACAATACTTGCTCGACTAGGGCAAGTTGGATTTTGCCCTACCTGGTACAGAAGTTTGTAAAGACATCATTCGTCCAGGCCTAGGTAATAAAACGAGATTCTCGACTATTATCTGGGTGGTCCATAGTGCCAAGTCGACAGGTAGAAGAAAGCAGCGATCTGAACCAATTAAGCACATGTTGTCGCAATGGCAATTTCTACTCCGCATCAACCATAAGAAACCAAACAAGCTGGCCAGAAGTGTTCCGATGAATTTTATTATAGCAGTCAATGAAGTGATTACATGCATTTCAACTTGCAATGAACCAGTAGCATAACGCAAATATCAAGAGTCTACGTCATCCCTGGATCTCTTAGAGCCTGGAGCTTTGGTAAAACGTGTATGGCTCGGAGCAATGCTTCAGATCGACCTGGTTTCCTCGACTTCTGCTTCATAATCAACCGTGCAACCTTTCCCCTCTATGACTGCGAGATCCTTCAATTGTATGGAGCCACTAAGCAGGCGAGATAGCTCCTTAGTCATAACATAGGAACTCGAAGGGTACTCCTGGAACCGGGTTGGCGTTGGCCCCTAAACAAGGGAATCTTGCTGATAGCCAAACCGCCGCATCACGCGAACTGGGTGATACTCATCTCTAGCTGTGGCCATACCGGTGGAACCCTGGCGCAACTCTCCTGCTACTCCATGTGAGGAAACACACGAGGAGATCCGATATGGTCACGGCGAAAATGGTCAATCCGGAAGAAGAGACAAGACTCGGAAACACCAAGGGAAGACAAAAGGGATAAGGAAAGGAGTCGCCACCTAGTCTTTTAATGGAAAGACGAGGAAAACCAAAACACAAGAAAATCACGAAACAAAACAAAATGCAGAATGCATGTGTGATCCGTGCCTAATGGATAATGCAAGAATGAATGCAGGCCAGAGAAAGGGTAAGGATTCTGGTTATGCATGGGGAAGGTGTTAGGCACCCCCATGCACCTGAGAAAACTCAGTCTTTCTAGGTTTCCTACTGTCAATGGTCTAATGAATGTATGCTTGCTTATTCTATATGCTCATGCATGAAGATGATTGAAAACATGCCAAATCAAAGTAAGAAGTGAAATAAAAGTGAAAAGTTAATCCAAGGGACAAAGGTAGGCATTGAGAATGCAGCTTTAATGTACGCCTTTGGGCGATGAGGAAAATCGTGAAATTCTCGGAAAGCGTCTCACAAAACAGCAGAAATTGGGGATAAATCCGAGAAAATCAAAACGGGGAAACTAATCCTCATTTCGATACCATGTCGGCTTTGACAAGCCTTTTACTATACGCCCTCAAGCGATGGAAAACCAAGGAAAATCTGGAAAATGGGGAGAAAACCAAGCCAGAATCAAGTTGGGAAAGCATGCGCAAAATTGGGAAGAAAAGACGAGAAAAACCGTGCAAAAAGATGTGAAAGGCCATGCAAAATGCAAGTGTGATGCAAAAGAGAGAAGTCTAGGGGGTTTTGTGCAAAAAGCCCAAATTTGGGGAAAACTGAAGTTGAGAAGCCCAAATCATCAAGAAATACATAGGAAGACACATTCTATGCAATTATGAGGAAATTTGGGGGCAAATGTGCAAATGTGTGCAATCCTAGTCAAAATGAAGTTCTCTAGAGGTCAAAATGCAATTTTACCACTAAAGCATGCATTGAAAACAATTCTGCATAAAATCAGGGTAAAAATGCAAGAACAAACGTCTTAGAAATGATCCAGGAAGTTTTAGGGGCAAAGTGGTCATTTTACCCTGAAAACAGGCAAGCAGAGTAATATCAATGAAGCACAGGGGCTAAACTGCAAATTGTCCAGTAGAAAAAAGCATCTAGAAGAATTCAGTAAAGACAAAGGCTAAAGTGCAATTTACCTGAGAAAACAAGCTTCAGAAAAGTTTTAAAAACAAGTTCAGGGGTTTTATGCAAATAAACCGAAGAGACGAACATTCTGGAAAGTTTCAATAAAGTCTAGGGGTCTAAATACAAATTAACCAGCAAAAACATGCATCCAGAATGATTTCAGAAGAGTGCAGGGGCTTACATGCAAATAAACCATCAAAAATGAGCATTCTGAAACATTTTGAGAAGTATGAGGGCTCATACGCAATTTTCACAAAGAAAACGAACTGTTAGAAACATTCCAAGGAAATTCAAGGTTGTCAATGCAATTTGCCTAAAACAAAATACATTTTATAAACTCTGGAGGGCTTTTGCTAAAGTTTTAAATTCAGAAAACATTATTTTAAATGTTCAGGGTAAACCATGTAATATTTTCAGTTAAAACTTTATTCGAAATATTTAAGGAAAAATGATGAAAGGACCTAAATGTAAGAAAAGGACCTAAAAGTAATGCCGAAGGACCTAAATGCAAGAAGAGTAAAACACTCCTGGATTTTACTTAAAAAAAGCTTTTAAAGTTTTTAAAGAAATAAAAAAAGAAACGACGGTGCCAGCGGAGGAGCTCCGCTGCCGACGACCGTCAGAGGAAGCTAGAGGGGGGCCTCCGGAGGTCTGATCTTAGATCAGACCCCACAGGAAGCAAGACGGGAGAGAAAGAGAGAGATCCACTAGAGCCGATGCGCGATCGGTCGGTGGGAAAGGCCTCCCCACCTCCTCCGTCGTTGTGGCACCGAGGAAGGAGGAGACCTTCGGAGGAGGAAGAGCGGTGGTCCAGGGCTTCTTTCGGAGCGACGTGGAGGCTGGCGGAGCGAGGTGGTGGCCTGGCCGTCGCCGCCGTGGCTTCCTCCGAAGAGCGGCGTTGCTGGGACACTCCAGCGGTCGAGGTGCGGATCCAATGGTTCGGGAGGTCTTAGGACGTGCCATGGATGGTTCTTGGACCGTCGGCGGGGCGCTGAGCAACGGGAGGCTTGCGGTCTTCCGCCGGAACGGTCGTCTTCTCCAGTGACGGTTGGATGGGCACGTTCTCCGACGAGCGTGGTACGGGCTTCTGGAAGCGGCGGAGCAGCATTGGAGTGGCCAGAGGAGGAGGAGACAAGGCTTGAGGGTCCAAGAGACTTCCTGGATTGCCCCCCCCCCCACCTCAATCGCCGGAGTATGGTGACGGCGGGGCACGGCGAAGCGTCGTACGCCAAGGGATCCCTTGGAAACACCCCAAAGAGAGAGAGGAAGGCTAGAGAAGCAAAAACACAGACAATTAAGAGGGGTCAGTGGGTATACCTGAATGCAGACGACTCGTCGGAACTCTAGAAGCGACTGGTCTCCTCCTCCACGACGGCTCTGGCTCCGCCCTTCTCCTTCTTGCTCTCAATTCTCAACTCTCGGGTGCTCAAGGTCTCTGGGTGTCTGTCGCGTGTGTGGCCTCTTTTCCAATTCTCACCCATCCTCCTCCTTATATAGGCCATCGGAACCCAACAATATTCTCTGGCCATGCGCGCGACACATAATAGAAGGGATAACCACCTCCGACCGTCGTTATGGCAGCGAACGGCTGTCCCCCTCGCGCTTTAATCTGTCCCCTTTACTGTCGACAAGGATCGACGGTGATCCAAGCTGCTCCGGCGACGGCTGATCTAGTGGCTAAGGTAGCTTGGGTGATGCTGATCCAATGTTGAAATGGGCTGAACAAGGTGGGTTTAGTGAGGAAGAATGGCTCGAGCTGAATTCGTGAGAGATTGGTGAAAAGGAATGAGTTCAGTGAGATGGGTGGCTTATATGATTTTTGTTAAAAAATTGATTAAATGAAGAATGATTTAATGGATATGGTAAGGATGAAATAAGATGTTGGGTTGAAGGGAAAGAGCTAAATTGTTTATGATAGACCTTTGTGGGCTTTGGGGCGAAGGTGGACTCAATTGGGTTCAATGGGCCTACATGGGCCTATGTGGGCCTTGTGGGCCTCCATGGGCCCAAATTGACCTAATGGGCCCAAACAAGTTGAATGAGCTTTAAAAGAGTTAAACGGGCCTAAATAGGTTTGATGGGCAAGATGGGCACAGATTGGGTTTAATGGACCTATGTTGGCCTTATGGGCCCGCATGGGCCCAATTAGGGCTGAATGGGTCTAAATGGGTTAAATAGGCTTCCATGAAGTCAAATAGGCCTAAAATGGGCTTATGGGCCCAAATAGGCTCAACTAGGGTTTAATGGGCCCATGTGGGCCTTCATGGGCCCAATTGGGCTTCCATAAATTAAATAGGCCTTGGTTAGGTCAGAGCTCAACCACCACATCCCCATCCTGCAAAATTAGAAAATTGGGGTGTCTACAGATGCCCCTCCCTGAGCGAGGTCGGAGGACGAGTAGAACAGAGACCGATGGTCAGGGTTGACAATGACACCCCACATGAAACCACAAACAAAAGTCAACCATCGGCAATTAGCCACTAGCCAGGGAATATACCAGAGATCCGCACCAGAGGTCCTACCACCACAGTCGAGGCCAAACAGATGAGCAAAAACAAAGTACTGACAAGCTGACGACCAATCAGCTCCTAAGAGACTTGACTGGTTATCGCACTTGTCAGGAGAAGCGCCAGACAGGACTCACGGTGCCTACCGACTGGGAAGTGACTGATCACGAAAGTCATCCTGGCAATTCGGGCTACCAGCCCAAAGGGGAAACATTGTCTGTTCTGATTCCACTCATTTGGAGTGGCACCCAAAACAAACAGGGGGTACCATTGATACTACACTCTTCGAGTGTGGACCAAATGGGGCAAGGTATGCTTCGGACCTACCGACCAAGACGGGGATAATTGATAAGTTTCGTACTTATCGACTAGAAAGGGGGGTAATGATAAGTTTCGGACTTATCGACCAAAGGGAGAAATGATAAGTTTCGGACTTATCGACCAACAAGGGCAATGATAAGTTTCGGACTTATCGACCAACTTGGACAATGGTAAGTTTCGGACTTATCGACCAACAGAGACAATGATAAGTTTCGGACTTATCGACCAGCAGAGACAATGATGAGTTTCAGACTTATCGACCAGTAGGGTCAATGATAAGTTTCGGACTTATCGACCAGCAGGGACAGTGATAAGTATCGGACTTATCGACCAACAGGGACAGTGATAAGTTTCAGACTTATCGACCAGCAGGGACAATGATAAGTTTCGGACTTATCGACCAGCAGGGACAATGATAAGTTTTGGACTTATCGACCAGCAGGGACAATGATAATTTTCGGACTTATCGACTAGCAAGGACAATGATAAGTTTTGGACTTATCGACCAACAGGGACAGTGATAAGTTTCGGACTTATCAACCAAAAAAGGTGTGGTGATAAGTTTCGGACTTATCGACCAACAGGGACAATGATAAGTTTCGGACTTATCGACCAACAGGGACAATGATATGTTTCGGACTTATCGACCAGCTGGAACAATGATAAGTTTCGGACTTATCGACCAAAGGGAGAAAGACTGGTAAGTTTCGGACTTACCGACCAGAGAGAAAATCTGCCCTATCTGGCGAAGAAGCAGTGAAAACTTCAATCATCCAGGTCAGGGCAACAAAACAAAATACTCGACTATTATCTGGGTGACCCCAGTGCCAAGTCGGCAAAATGATGGTAAACTCCTGCATCAGTCACACATATATAGTCAGGGTGGCGATTTCCATTCCGCATCAATCATGATCGATGAACAGACTAGTTAGAGATGTTCTGCTGGATTTATTATCACAGTCAAATGAGTGTTTACATGTACTGCAACCTGTAAGAACCAGCAACAAGATGCGCATGTTAAAAAACTTCGTCATCTCTAGATCTCTTGTAGCCCGAGGCTTTGGTAAAGAGTGTTCGGCTCGAGGCGGCACTGCAGATTGGCCAAGTTTCCTCGACTTCGGCTTCATAGTTTGCTGTTCAACTTCTCCCTTCTATGGCTGGGAGATCTTTTGAGCATACGAAGCGACTGAACAGGCGAGATAGTTCTCTAGTCGGAGTGTAAGAGCTCAAGGGGTATTCTTTGAATTGTGCTGGCATATGCCCCTAGGCCAAAGAATCCTGCTGGTAACTGAACTGCTACATTACACGGATTGGGTGATACTCCACTCCACCAGTCAACACCGGCAAGAAGATAAGCCGCATGTCTGTTGTATTAAAGAACGCTTCAAAGTTGCAAGAAGTTGATGGGATAATGTGCCATATGATCTTCTGTTCTATCAGGCTTTGTAGTTGCTCGTACTCTTTCTGAACTGAGGTGAGCGTGCATGCGTGGCCACTTTGGCAATAGGACTCAAAGGCGGCTCGCTGTCTCCCAAAGCGATCACGTGATGATCCAGCTTCTAGAATCGGGCAGCCGCACACAAAAAGTATTGCGAAACCTCCACTTTTGCGATGTCCAAAAGCTTTGTAGAGATTCCCCAAATCCGTAGCTTGTCGCGGTCATTTTCAGTTAACTGTTTGATCCTAGCTTGGAGAACATCTGAGCACAGTGCAGGCACAATACCCCGTGATCTGAAAGGCACATCAGCTTTCCTAGCTCGAGACTCTTCAGAAAGGGTAGACGATCTCCTGTAAAACATGTTCAAAACATCATTCTTCAGCCACAGGTTTCCATTTTGCTTGTTTGGCAACATTTAGCAATCAAGGCAAGCAAATAAAAGCCGAAAAAGTAACGGAGGGATTGACCCAGAACTGAAGACTGTAGCTAGAGGAGTTGAAATGACCAAATCTTGTGCACAACCCTAAAAGAAGGTCCTAGTTACCAACTGGTTTTAACCAAGCAGTGAGATATAGACAGTAGACTTGGGGAACTGGGATCGTTTGACTGCGCCCTCCGACCGATCACTAGGGAGCTTCGATCTGTAGAGCAGCCGACATGCCCTTGGTCAAGCATTGGCCCAGAGTGTATGACCATAGGACAGCTGACATGCCCCTGTTTGAAGGCTCTAGTCCAGTTACATTGTAAGTTGGTGTTTTGTACGTGACTTTAGACCAAAGAGCAGCTGACATGCCCCTGGTTGAAGTCTCTGGTTCAATTTCACAACTAGTCTTTTGCATGTGACCTCTGACCAAAGAGCAGTTGACATGCCCCTTGTCGAAATGGATCAAAGCGTCTAACCATAGGATAGCTGACATGCCCCTGGCTAACACGGATCAAAGTGTCTAACCATAGGACAGCTGACATGCCCTTAGCTGACACGGAAGACTCTTAACCAATCAGAGCGGCTTTCATGCCCTTGGTCAAGTACTGGCTCAGTGTGGCCAACCATAGGACAGCTGACATGCCCCTGGTTGACACAAATGCTCCCAAACCAACTAGAGCAGCTTACATGCCCCTGGTTTACGTGATGTCCTCTTGATTCTCTTGAATTGAATGACGTTGTCGCATTCAAGACAAGAGAGCCAAGTGACACTCTGCGACGTTTATTAAGATGATGTTTGCAAGAAGAAAATGTATGCATGCTAAATGATTTGTTGGATCATATTGGTGCCCTCAGCGTTGGAGTGCCTATTTCCAAGTACAAAGGGAATGGCAACTCCAGACCTCATGAGACTCTATCCAAGCCCCTAGTTGTTGGGTGGCTCTCTGGGAACGAGTCACTGTACTTTGGGCTCCATTCCAAACCCCATTGGACCATACCCCTGCTTTTTATTTTAATTATTCTTTATTCTCTCCCTCATAGGCGTGTGGGTTCACCCTATCCCTGGCTTGGAGGTAATAGGTACTTGGTCTATGGTGGGGAGCTGCTACTTGTTTAAAGGGTTGGCTAGGCCCTTTTGGACATTTCTCCCAGGTATTCACTCCGACTCCTCTCCAAGATAAACTTTAGGGACAGGGTTACCCGACACACCTCTCTCTTTAGGGCGGATTCTATCTACGACTTCTGTCCTCTTATTATTTTCTTTTATGCCCTTTCACAGATATTTTATTTTTTTTTATATTTCTCACGCTCTCATTCTCACCCCTAACATTTGATCTCCCTCTTGGAGGTGTAGGGTCCAGGAAGAGCTTGGATACTTCGCCCAATCCACAGTGAAAGGTGGCTCCCTCACTCTCTAGGTTCCTGAATAGTATCTACCTGAGGAGGTGCTACACATTCCCACCATTAGCTGGCTTATCCTGCCTATCATCATAGGGCTAAGATCTATACATGCGTTGATGCAAGAGAACTATACCCTGCATATGCATATTCTGCATGGGAATTAGTGTGTGGTGATGCAAAGCTACATGAATGTAAGAAGAGCATGAATGTATGCATGCATGGAGAAAAGTGTTGGTGTCGCAGAGTTAGGACACACTATTACTGATAGTACTTTTCCAAGTAGCAAGAGTTAGCTGGCTCTAACTGTTCGATGCAATCCATGTCCTCAAGGATGACAGCCTCTGATGGTGTTTCAAAATAGTCACTGCACCCTTGATGATTCCTGGCTCTACTATCTCTGAAGCTACATCTAATTGCTCTTCTTCGGATACCCAAAAGTTCTGATTACCATGCTGTCTTTGCACAGCATGTACAACAGGTGGGCAGCTGTCCTCTGTCTGACTGATTTGAATGTTGCTGCCCTGGTTCCCTCCTGAGCCTAACTCAGGATCTTTTTCTTTTGGACCCCACTGCTCAAGTGGGGTGAGGTCTGATAGTACCACCTAGACCCACCTCCTGGCTGATAGGAGATAAACTCCTCTGGCCTAGTGCTCAAAGACTTGTTCTCTTCAAGGGTCAGGATTGCAGACTGACCTGGTGTTGCTGCTGATTCTCCCTTGTCCTTTGTCATTGCTACTTTCCCTTTCCTCCGCATCTTCAGCCAATACTGATAACTGCTCCTGAAATAGAACCTCTAAGTCAATGAGCATGTTATCCACTTGGGCTACCACAGCATCTCCCTCCTCTTTGTTAGAAAGGGAATCTACATAGTAGGCGCTGGTAGTCTTCAACACCTCAGGCTCTGATTCTAGTTGCCTTGACTGTAACCTCCTCATTGTTGCCTGATGCTCTGAAGCTACTGTTGCTGACTCTACCCCTGATGCATCCCATGCTGCTATTGGATTAACAAACAGATCCTCCATTGATTTCAGAGGTGGCAGTGCTAGCATGGCGATCTCCGAGGACCCAGGTGATGCTGAACCCATTCCAGATTCCCTAACTTCCTCCTCCAAATAATAATCCTCTATGCACACCCATTCTGGCATACCGATCAGCTTACTGGACTCAGATCCTGCAAACGTAAAACTCTGATTGGGATCCAGCAATCCTGCACTGACAAGCTCCTTATGCATTCGTCAGAGGAAGCTAGAGGGGGGGCCTCCAGAGGTCTGATCTTAGATCAGACCCCATAGGAAGCAAGAGGGGAAAGAAAGAGAGAGATCCATTGGAGCCGATGCGCGATCGGTCGGTGGGAAAGGCCTCCCCACCTCCTCCGCCGTTGCAGCACCGAGGAAGGAGTAGACCTCTGGAGGTGGAAGAGCAGCGGTCCAGGGCTCCTGGTGGCTGCGGGATGCCTCAGGGCTTCTTCTAGAGTGGCGTGGAGGCCAGCGGAGCGAGGTGGTGGCCTGGTCGTCGCCGTCGTGGCTTCCTCTGGTGAGCGGCGTTGCTAGGATGCTCCAGTGGTCGAGGCGTGGATCTAGAGGTTTGGGAGGTCTTGGGACGTGCCATGGATGGTTCTTGGACTGCCGGCAGGGCACAGAGTAGCGGGAGGCTTGCGGTCTTCCGCCAAAACAGTCGTCTTCTCCGACGATGGTTGGATGGGCGCGTTCTCTAGCGAGCGTGGTGCGGGCTTCTAGAAGCGACAGAGCAACAATGTAGATGGCAGAGGAGCACTGGAGTGGCCAAGGGAGGAGGAGAGAGGGCTCGGGGGTCCAGGAGACTTCCTGGATTG
>JAMKQA010024162.1:0-22638 GCA_024699735.1 Posidonia australis
CTACATCAATTGCTCTCATCTTTCTCTTGTATGTTATATTGATTGCTTGAGTAGTTAAGTTGTTTATACATATAAAATAATCACCTTACATGCAATTTTTCATTCACCTGTAAAAACTGATATAAGTAATTAAAAAGGGTTAATTCTGTATTCACCCCCCCCTCTAGAGGAGCTATTCGATCCTACAAATAGTATCCAACTAACTTAGCCTTGTTTGAACAAATTTTTTAATCTGACAACTGTCCTAATATTATATAGATGTTGGTTAAATCCAGCCATGCTTCCATTTCAAGATTCTTCTTCACTACAATCTGTTACGGAAAATATAGAAAGATAAGAACAAATGAAGAAGTTTTGACGAAATCAAAGAATATAAGTTCACAGAAGGGTTTTTCTCTAGGAAGAAAGAACAACTCATACCTCAAAGTTCAAGCTATCAGTTTTTAGTTCCTTGTATGACCAAACAATAGCAAGCAATTTCTTATACAATTCTATGGAATTCTTAGCTGGTCTTGGAAATTTTGAAGCATTGCCTTCAATCTTAGAAGCTCTAACTAGTCAGTTATTGCAGTCTCATCTAGAGCAAGATCAACTATAGATTCAGCTTCTTGGTAGTTCTGTTCAGTTGATATAATCAGAGCTAGTAGCATCCAACCTTTCACAGAACTTCTAGAAACCAAGTCAGAGTACTTGATTGCATTTTCTAATGCAGTTTTCAGGTTTCCGGCAACCACCAATGCAAGGCTAAATATTACTTCTAGATCACAATTGTCAACTGCTACAACACAATCTAGTGTTTTCAGAGACCCTTTCTGTAGGCTTACCCTTTGTGAGTCGGATATGGAAGCTCTCGAACAATGGTTGTAACAGATACCAAGTAAATGGTTAATGACACCCATAAAATGCATGTCTTTATGTTTAGCATAGATAAGTGCCCTCTAAGCTAAAATAATCCCTTCACTTGCATGTCTTCTATTCTGAACACACAATTTTACAATAAAAAGAAGTCTACGGAGTAGGTAGTGTTTGTTTTTTCTTTTTAGAACAACGATCAAAAGCTTTTCTTAAAAGGTCCAAAGCAACTTCATTCTGACCAGTGGCACTGTAACAAAGGGCTAGAAGATACCATCTCTCTCCCCTATTGTAAAATCTAGGTAAGATCTCTTCCAAATGTTCTGTGATAAGTCCATATTGGTCTGATGTTGAAAGTGCAAATGCTAGGTGTTCCATGATCTTAGGATCCCAAACTATTTCTTTGCATATTGCTTTTCTTATGAGTATTGACAAAAGTAGAATTGCTTCCTCCAAATTATTCTCGGGAGTGACTAAACCCCATGTGTGATGCAATTGTTAATGAATTGATGATTCACAGCCACCATATAGTAGAACAGTGGCCAGATCTTTCTGAAGCCATGCCAACCTTTGAGGATTCAAATTCCACGGCTTCACAAGAGCTTTTCGATACGAAGTGATGGCTTCTTCTAGAAAACCTGCCTTTTTCCAAAGTTTAGGGAGCAATTCTAGTGCCTTGAGAAACATTTCCTGTAACTTGTAGTCATCTACAAGGCCCTCAGGCAAACAAATAGGCCATGTGGCTTCAACAATGTCAAAGATAGTTGCACATTCCATGGCAGCATCTGTCATAAGCAAGGCCTAATATAATTATTATGAGCTTCTAAAATATCATTACCATCTATGCCCTTGATTTAATTTCTGTGAAATCCGAGTAAGGAAATTCATGTTACATTTAGATCATTCATCTTCTTCTACAAAGCAAGTAAATACTGCAATTATTTATATGACTTTGACTCAATTTTACACAATAACCGCTATGAAGAAAAATAAACCATCATCTTCTTCTCTTTATCTGTAGGAAAAATTTTAAGTCACGAAAGAATGCTTGTATCAAGTTACTAACACACAGAACACAAGCTAACCAAGATCTTTTCCAGTACTAAAATTTACTACAAGGGACTGATATATAATTCACTATTCGTTAAATAAAAAGCTAGAACATCATAGAAGTGGAACAACCATGTTACCCTTGTCGCATCCTAACACCTCCAAAGACTTGGATTTGAGGAATATAGCTTCAAGAAGTAGGCTAACAGAATGCAATGACATTACATTCAACCGCAAGATTTCCCCTTTGTGTCTAATTCATTTGGACTTCATCATCCAAATGAGGACATTTGTCATCCTTGGTTTTAGGCCATGGACATCGATCCCCTGAAACACTTGCAACGCTGCATCAAAATTACCCCTTTGATACTCCAATTGGCCCAGCAGCGCTCGTGCTCCCTACAATTACCACATCCATTTGAAACAGCTCTACATGAAAATTTTTGAACTCCGAAGCATGTGGTACAAAATTGAGGAAAAGAAAACCAACCTCATAGTTTAAAGAGGGGGTATCCTTCAGTGTCGACTCTAGATCATCCACTTAGTTGTCATCAAACTTTGATTCCCTACCAGCTGTTCTTGAAGAAAAGCCACTAGTAGAGAAATCCCTTGTGGCCAGAGAGTCTGGGGACTGAGGAGCCTTGGGCCTTTGGGTGGAGTAGTTCGTGCCTTTGGGTATACCAAACCAGGAGATTTCGGCATACCAAATCTGATTTCGGCATACCGAATCTGACTTCGACATGTTGATTCTAGGCCCAAGTAAGTTTTGCAATGTGTTTTGATGGCTTCCTGGATGCTGTGTTTTGTCCCTGTGAGAGAGGATTGTGGGCTATTAGTGGTGGTCCCTTGGGACACCTGATGCGCCGTTTTGCCGAGATTTTGGAAGAGTTTTTAAAGGATTTGGAAATGATTTTCAAAGGAATGGTTGCCCTGATTTGGAAAATGATTTCCTGGTTTTTCTGTGTGTAGATCGAGACAGCGTGGGACTGTGTCGTCGGGACTAGGGAATGTGATGACATTCTTGGATGGTCGGGTGCGATGTCCCCTGTTGAGGTCGTGGGGCCGAGATACCTGAGGCTGAGAGGCGTCGGGTCCTGGAGGTATGAGACTCCTTGACTGTCGTCTCGAGGCTAGGGTTGTGGTCCGCGGGTTGAAGTGTCTTGTGACATGACGGGGAGGTATGATACTCCTACTGTCGTTGTGAGCACGGAGGTTCGGGTGTTGTTGGGTGTGGAGGTATGCCACTCCCTCCTAAGCACCATGTGTGGAGGACGCCGTGAGGAGGCGTACCTTGTGGTGGCCAGTGCGGGTGGGACACGTGCCCCATAGCTGGTAGCATCCTGAGAGACAAGACAGCCTTCCCATGGAGGAGTTGGTTTCTGAGAGTTCTCTTGAGAGAGGGGAATCGAGGGACGGTGATCGCTCCTGCACAGGGTGGCTTCACCGTGGTAGTGTAGAATGCTGGAGTCGCTCCTCGGTGAACTGCGTGTAGCCAGAGTTTGGTTGCCTAGCGCTGGGCTTCCCGACTCACTGTGTGTGGTTTTGGCCTATGAGGGCCTTTGCTTGTGGTTTTGGGCTCTACTAGCCCTGGTTTGTTGTTTTGGCCAGTGTGGGCCTGGTTACTGAGGTTTTGAGAAAAAAGTTTGCGAAAAGAATTTAAAAGGAAAATTGATTACGATTTTGTTTTCCGTGATTTTTGTGGGATGCGTACTAAGTGACTTTGGTCGCTCATGCGTTTTCCTTGTGGTTTTGTTCGTAGGTGTAGACATGCGATTGGTTTAACGTAGTGCATATAGTCTAGAGTCTGCTAGTCGCACACACAGTTTCCTTGAAGTTAGATATTTTACTGTTTAGCTTTAGTTTTCCCGTAATTTAATTTGTTTAAATTATTGTGGAAAATTTGGGACGTGACAGCTTCACTACTATAATTCTATCATAACATGATGTTTGAGAATTACATATTACTAGAAATCGTGATTTCTGTTTAAATTTTTTGTTTTCGTTGCAATATCAGACGTAGTTATTATCATTTTATCTTATATCTAATTATATTCTTTTATTTTTTTACTATTAATATTTTATTTTATTTATATTTTATTAAATAATTAAACCAAGAATCGAATCAAATTAATTTTAGATAATTTCATTAGATTTAATTTTAATTGATGAAATTATTCGATTCAGTTTAAAAATTATTCAAAACGAATGATACGATTTGTTGTGTTTTGTCGAACCAAATTGAACGCAGGTCAACCTACTACTCTCTTATATTTTGTGCTCCGTGGTGTGCGGTGCCCCTTACATCTTTCCGAGCCCATGGCGCTCACCTCCTCCTCCCTCCGCTTCTCCTTGCCGTCCATTTCCCGCGTCGACCCCCATTACAAACCCCTTTTCCCAAACCCGCAAACCCTAGCCGGAAGACAGCGCCACCGTCCGCTACCGCGGCTCTGCTCTCCTGCGATGGCGGGTTCTCGGTCCAAGCCCTCTCCTGTCGTCTCGTGTCGTTCCGGCTCCGGTGCTTCTTCCAGGCCGCGGGGAGACGTGGTCGTTCTCGGCATCGAGACCAGCTGCGACGACACTGCGGCGGCCGTAGTGAGTTCCAGTCGTTTGCCCCGCGTCCCTCCTCTTGGCGTGTTTCCTCTTTCTTCTGTTTGAATTCGGTTTTCGTTGCTGTTGTTCGCAGGTTAGAGGGAATGGGGAGATTCTAAGTCAAGTTGTGGCTTCACAGGTAGTCTTTGGGATCATCATCTTGGAAGACCTGTTGTTTTCCTCTTATAATGATTTGGGTTTGATACTTCTTTCACATTGCTTTGTTCCGTGAATGTAGTTTTTTGTAAACACAAATGCAAACTTTTGAGTTTTGACAAGAAACCTCATGTCAATATATATAATGTGTTTATCTGTGGACCACAGAGAGTGCTACTTCATGATTCTTAAATAAATGCATTTTGGTCTGGATTCGGAAGGCTACATGACATTGCTATTCCTCATTTGCATTTGTTCTTCCTGAATCTGAAAGTTTCTAGGGACAATATTATATAATTGCAAATGCCTAATTGTTTTTAGGGACAATAGCATACGATGGGAAATTTTGTTCTGATTTTTATACTTTATTATGCGTGCCAATGAATGCAAGATAAATCACAACTCTGTCTGATCTCTTCGCTGCATGTTTGCGTGATATCAACTGTATCTTGTCATCATAGGTTGCACAGTTAAAGTGGAATTTCTTCCAATGGTGCTTTATCGTACTTCCCTAGCAAAACAATGCATGAATAGTAATGTAATACAATTTTAATCGCTCCTTAAGTTTCGGCAATGGCTATAAGTTCAGTTACCGCAGTTTGTGATTTTCTCATGTTTATTTATTTTTCTTTGTATCAAGGCAGATTTGCTTGAACGATATGGAGGTGTTGCCCCCAAAATGGCTGAAGAAGCACATTCATTAGCAATTGATCAGGTTTAATATGCTCAACACACTGGAATTTTTCTTTTGTATGTTAGTAGTTTCACTAAATGTGGTATTGGTGTTGATACATGTTAGATTTATTGCTTTACTGATGAAGACGCTTGCAGTAGGTTGTTGAGAGGGCTCTTGAAAGTGCAAAATTGAGTGAGGTCAATCTTAGTGCGGTTGCTGTCACTATTGGTCCAGGTTTAAGTCTTTGTCTGCGGGGTAAGCAAAAATAACATTCTCTGTCTGTCGCAATTTTATGCAGTAATGCTACAATAGTACATTTTCTTTTTATGCAGCATAAAATACAAATTTACATGAAAATTCTTTATCACAAAGCTTTATGCTGTAGGAAGTATAGGAAGTAAATATCAACAAGGGTTCATGATTTCCATGCAATATAAATTGTCTATGCAAAATTAGTAGGGACTCCAACTGAAGTGCCATTTGCTAATAGCCAAGAAAGTGCATGCTAAACAGCATGATGCAACACTGTAATAGAGAAACAGGCAACAGCTACATATTTGAAACAGACATAGAGCTAACTTTTTTCTTGCTTATACTATTCTATATTCAAGAATAATTTCTAAATGGAAATTTATCCTGAAAAGTGTTTTGCAGTTGGTGTGCGGAAAGCCAGGAATTTAGCTGGAAGGTTCGGTTTACCTATTGTCGGTATCCATCATATGGAAGCACATGCTCTTGTTGCTAGGTACGTTTTTACACATTCATTCTACTCAATGCTAAAGTTCCTTTTCTAATCGAAATGCTCTGTTTATCTTGGGCTGGATTAAAATTGGAGTCTTCAAGAAAAAAAATACCACTCTACTTTTGGTTGTGTGGTCAAATTCACATCCATCATAAGCATACCCTTTTGCAACTATGTTGGGACTCTGGAGTGAAAGAAAATTCAAGAAAGCTTTGAACCACAAACTGAAAAAGACGAAAATAAATCAATACTAATATTTGGACGACTGATCTTCTGATTAAGTCTACTTACTGTATTTTTATAACTTTGTCAAATACTTGGATTGATAATCAATGTACTGAATATGTCAACTTGTTGAAGTAGTTGACCCAGGGTTTAAAACCTGGATTGGCCTGGTTTGTTGAACCTGTTGGACCAGTAACCAGCAAGGCCGTCATGCTAGGAAACACACCAGTTGATTTGCCCAGTGACCAAACGAATGCAACCAAAAACTCAGACATGCTAAATGATTTATCCGGGTTTGTGCTAACCAAAAAAAAAAAGCCCCAACCCAAGCCACATGTGCCTAGAAAGAAAAGAGGGGAAAATAAGGATTGCTGAAGAGAGGAAGGAAAAGAGGGTGGAGATGAAGATGTGACTGTTGGATGTGGGGATCATCGATGGTGAAGAGAAATTGGCAAGTGGTATCTTCACCAGTTTGTGACCTGGTGAACAAGTGACCCATCCGCCAAAATAAGTTGATGACCAGACCAGATTATAAAACCTTTAGTTGACTTATCTTTATTATTATTAATCATATTCTACCATTTTCCTGTTTTACCAGAATGACCCTCATGACTTGCAAATGGTATTCTGATTGGTGCAATAAACATCATCTTGTCTGGAACTGAATGCCTGCATGATCTCTGTTATGATTTGTGAATTTGGAAATTGTCCTCCCTCATATTGTGACGTGGTAGGAGAAGAAGCATGTGGAATTTTTATAGATCAGTGACAGACCATTAGAAATCATAATCTCATCTCATCTTTGAAAAAAGATGGTACCCATTTGGGTGGAAATGGGATATCCATTGCTAGACACTTTGGACTGCATGCAAGTTCACATTAATATATAATGAAAGTTCCTTATACTTTCTCAAAAAAAAAATCATATAAATGAATCCATTGCCTTTACTACCATTTCTATAAATAAATACCCATGGTTTATTTTTGACCCTTGTTCACGATTTTGGATAAGTTTTGATAATAAATAAGCCTCTGCAACCTTTTTGGAAAATGCCAAAGGACTTTCAAATACTGACACTTGGTAGAATCACTATCTCCATGAAACCTTTATACTTAGTTTACAGTGATCTTTCCAATGTCTAGGCTAACTGAGAGGGACCTGCAATTTCCATTCTTAGCCCTACTGATTTCAGGTATTGTTACTTTTTTGCTTCTTACCTACTTTTTAGTAACTTGAGTGTTTTTCTGAAGGACCTGTTGTATACTTGAAAATACTACATGTACACATTTGTTTCTATTGTTTTCAGGAGGACATAATCTACTTGTTCTTGCTCGTGATCTTGGCCTCTATCTTCAACTAGGAACAACAATAGATGATGCAATTGGTGAGGCCTATGATAAGACAGCAAGATGGCTTGGCCTTGATCTCAGAAAAAGTGGTGGCCCTGCTCTAGAACAGCTTGCACTTGAAGGTGATGCAGATTCTATAAAATTTTCGGTGAGCTAAAAAAATTACGAATCATACTATGCTTCAGAATTGTTCTATCACTAGTTTGTACACACACTATTGGTTCTCTTGTTTGATATCTACTATTCCTTTTAATGGTAATTTTTTTGTCTTTATTAGATACCAATGAAGCAGTATAAAGACTGTAACTTTTCATATGCTGGCCTGAAGACCCAAGTTAGAATAGCCATTGAAAATAGGAACATGTAAGCAAATAGTTCTTGTTAAGATTGTTTTCCAATTATAAATGCCTATTGATCTCATTCATTCATTTCAATTTGATGAATTCAAGTTTCTTTGATTTGTTGAAGATCATATCTCATCAATGAAGCTTGAATTTAAGAAACTTTCAAGCAATGAGTCACAATTAAGAAAATTTCTTCTTCAAGTATATAGTGTAGGTTGGCTTTCTCCTTTCATCTCATTGAAAAAGAAGAAGAAAGGTATTCTAGCTGAGGGTTTCTATGGTAATAGGATGTTAGACCATATCGTTTTCTTTTACCACTGATATTTTCTTGTCCATAATGGTCATCAGTTTGCTGCCATTTCCAGAAACGTGGACAACATTCCTATAACTTCAGCAAATAGTCAGGACAGAAAATCACGAGCAGATCTTGCAGCATCATTTCAGGTTATACATTATTGGTTCTGGCCTTCTACCCTTTTCTAACCCATTTTAGTTTTTGGATTTGAATTATTCCTGAGAGGGATTACATAATATGTACTTACTGTGGGCACTTATGATGCAGCGAGTCGCGGTGTTACATTTGGAGGACAGGTTGGAGCGTTCTATTGAATGGGTGATGGAGATTGAGCCCTCAATTAGACATCTGGTGATGTTATGCTTCATTTACTACATAGCATAGTAACATAACATCTGGTGATGTTACTATATTCATCAATCTTGTCATCTACTTATCTTTTCTTGTCAATTTGCTTTCCAGGTTGTTTCAGGTGGTGTGGCATCAAATCAATATGTCAGAAAGCGTCTTGGCTATGTTTCAAAGAAGAAGGGTCTACAACTCATATGTCCTCCTCCAAGCCTTTGCACTGATAATGGTACATGTCATATCTATAGCTTCATTTTTCATAGGTATGGTGAACGTTACAAAAACTGAACAAGTGGTCAGACCAGTGGTTCAATGTGGGTCGACTAGTGATGATGTCAGCTTGGCATCATCATTTAAAAAAAAACAATAAACCACTTGTAGTAGCAGTTGAACCTTATTGAACCAATCCACAGCTTATAGCATTTCCAATCTGGAAATCAAATGTAAAATTCATAGTCATGAAAATGGAAACAAAGATTATTGACAAAGTGTTTGCATCTGCTAACCATAAGAACCCAGTTATCTCCAGATCCTATAGTTCCCCTTCATCATCAAAGATGATAATGCTAAAAGAAATCAAAGCTCCTGATGCAACAATATAATCACTTTTTCCTGCCATGGATTCAACAGCAGTTCGAAAGGTTGGCATATTCAAGAATCCCAGATGTATGCCTATTTTTAACTCCGTAGCATTCCATTGCTTACTATGCCTTTGCTCATCTCTGGGTGCCTAAGTATCTACCGTAAGCCTTTCCACATTTGAACCTAGCCACTTAAGGCTATGACATCCCAAGGTGTTGCTAAAAGGAAGGCTCTTATAAATGTTTGTAAATGATAAATCATAGTATGAGCTTAGTTCATGGGTAATATCCATCCATGACGATGGGTTGGAGATGATTGAGTTGGGACTTGGAAAGATTGTGTGCGATTGTTGGTGGTGATGAAGTGAGGTCAAGAAGGTGTTCTGTGCATCACTGTCCTGCAATGGGGATGTGAAGATGTGTGATTGTTGGAAAGATTGCTGTTTTGGTGGTTTAACCCTCAATGATTGCAGCAACCTCCACATCAATCCACTGCTGGTTGCCAAAAGCACTCATCTGAGCTGAATGGCAACTGTGGCGTCAACATTTGCAACTACCATACTCTGATTCCCCACATGTACCTCACCATCTCTCTCATTCTCTCTCTCTCTTCCCTCTTGCATGGGAATGGACAAAAAGTGAAGGAAAAGAAACTTGGACGTTTAAGGAAGAAAAGAAAAGAACACAAAAAAAAAGGGAAAATAAAAAGGAAAAGGATATAAAAGGAAATAAATGGGAATATGTGTTGACATGAGTGTGCAAAGCTGATGTGCATGATTGACCTAACCTCAACTACACATACACACAAACACAACCAAAAAAACCCTTAATGAATTAATTAATGACAATTAATTAGATTTGGTGGAGAAACTGAAAAACTCAAGATGCTACAAGGAATAAGGTTATAGTTGTTGATTTGTTGTGGGAATCATGGGATGTGGGTCTGATTCAGGTCTGTTCGTACACAGTATGAAAAGGAAATAATGGGAAAACAATGGTTGAAGTGAGAGGAATATGAAACCTCTTTCCCATTTTTTCCATGAATTTCTGCATGATTGACCAAGGAGAGGAATTGGAGGGGAAGCAACTTTTCCTTTCTTTGCACACACACTTACCATTTGGTATCAATTCTTGGGATCAACTTTTGAAAAAAAATGTTTATTTTGGAAAAATTGAACCAAACATCATTTTTTATGTTAGATTATTTCAATATGTCAGTTTCTTATTTATGCTTAAAAGCTTTCAAAAATATTTAGCAGTGGAGACTAACTTTTTCAAAAATGTTACTCATGAGAATAATCTATTTTCCAATAAGTTTTACCAAATACTACAGTTTCAACTTAAATAAAAACTTAATTATCTCTTATTTCCTTTGCCCATGGTCCTCATTGTACGACTCCCTCATTAGTTCATGCTAACTGTAGTTGCACTAGGTTCATCTAGCGGTTCATCTAGCAATGGTGGCAAAGGCAAGAGCATGACAAGTAATTTCCAACATATTTAGATGTGCTTCTGTAGAGAAATTTTTACTAAATCTTGTATGTTGCTTTAAGTGAAATATAAGATTTTAATATATACTATATAGCAATACTAATGGACTAATTAAAACTTTTGCTAAATTTGTATGTTATTGGATATTCATATCAGTTTGTCTTCATATCCAACAGTGGGATGGTCTGGGATATTAGTGGTGCGCTATCTGAAAAAACTAAAAGAGTTGACCTCCCATCTATTATATGCATAGCATGTAAATCCTATTATATGATAGTTTCTATGTTGTAC
This sequence comes from Posidonia australis, assembly GCA_024699735.1. Taxonomy (NCBI): domain Eukaryota; kingdom Viridiplantae; phylum Streptophyta; class Magnoliopsida; order Alismatales; family Posidoniaceae; genus Posidonia; species Posidonia australis. Next base: position 10,991 of record JAMKQA010024162.1, read on the forward strand.
TTTTACACTTTACTCAAGTTTAGCTTCAAGAAGAACCTACGTAGATGCATATGCAATAACTCAAAGAAATCTCTTTAATTTTAATTTGTAATTTCAAGGAATAGCATATATCATAAACTCACAGCTTTCTTGTGGCCCAATCTAAAATTTTGAGCTCTCTACACTGTACTCCAATTCGATGTGCAGTTTTTTTTTGATAAGTAGTTAGTTTTCAGATGCTAGTTTTTGTATTGCTTTGATGACACAAGGCTTTTCTTTCTTAGGAGTGATGGTTGCTTGGACTGGAATTGAGCACTATTGTTTTGGAAGATTTGACCCTCCACCACCTGCTAATGAACCTGAAGATTATGTGGTATTTTTAGTAGTTTGACATTTATTTTATGCCAAAACATTGGCTTTGCTGGTCATCTATATTTATTTCTCATTTTTATTTTATTGAAATGCATTCCAGTAGTTGGAACATCGAATAAACCTGAGAGACAATCTCTCTGGTACAGATTGTTGTGAGTTCCTCGACAAGGATATTGGTATTTAATCTAGATTCTTTGAATACCTATTCTAGGTTGTCGCCACCACCAGAGAGCTTCAGCAGGATTAGGAATGGTTAAGTGACGTCAATCATCTTTGACATTGGCAGAGAATTTGAGAGCCCTCTCTTCCATCCCAAATCACACCCAAATTCATAAAAAAGAGCGGTCCTCTCATATTTATTTGTTAGAGAATAGAGAAATTTTTGGATAAATCCTGGCAGGAGGAGTCTAGCAGTCATCTACAAGAAAATTTTGGAGCAGTCATCATCCTGCCAAAGAGAGTCTAGCAGTGCTCTTCTACAAGACGTATTGTCGTAGAGAGAACTAGAACTATTAGGTGGGAAGCTGCCAATAAAAACTAGTGTATTGAGCCTGCACTAAGGTTTCAGTTTGGTACATCGGTTATTTGTTTTCTTTAATCCCTCTTTGTTATGCATGTGCTTGGCTCTTCCTAAGCTACTTAGTTTCTGAACTCACTTTAGTTTTCTTTGTCATTTTGCAGTTTGACTTACGACCCAGGTGGCCACTAGGCGAAGAATATGACCAAGGTAGAAGTGAAGCTCGTTCTCTTAAAAGAGCCCGCGTACATCCATCCCTCACTTCTATCATTCAAGCATCTTTGTCTTAGGTTGCCATAGGCCTCTTAAATGTGACCTGATGATAGCTAGGCCATGTATTCTTTACAAGCCATGTTAGGAAAATTCCGGGACTGGGATTCAAAAAATTTCTGGCCATCACAAACTGGAGAATTCAGATAAAAAAAGAGTGCCAAACATTGCTGAAAGAAGATATTTAAGGTCCATCGAACTTTTTGTGTACTACTATACATGTTCTTAAGGTAAGTTAACGTTCAAAGGTGTCTTCTGCCTTTTTCCGACAATTTTTTTAATCTCCATGGGTTTATGTCAATTTATGTATGAATTTAAGTCTATGGATGTAATATAAAAAAAGTAAAAATAAATGAAAAATAGTATTAGTATTTTGATAGCATTGTTATTTTATGTAGAAGTTTTTTTCTTTTGAATGTAAATAAGTATGTATAGGGAGAAATTCTAATTTTGTTGAAAAATAGATTAAGTACTAGAATAAGTGTTGTGAGTAAAAAAAAATTGTAGATTAATAATAATCAATTTAATTATCAAACTACTTTTTTAAATTCAAAACATGTATATATCATATAAAATATATATTATTTTTATATAAAAAATAAATATATCATATATATATATGCATTAGAATACCTTGGTAGAATAATTTTATTCTTCCTTTCGTACAGAATAATTATTCTAGAATAAATAAATCAAGATGAAATTCTTATTTAGGATTTATTTTAGGAATTATCTTGGATCCAAATAAGGTAGAAGTCTTTATATTCTACTCGATATTATATCAACGTACGTGCAGCCACACTTTTCACGTTTGAGAAATATTACTCATTCTCGTGATTAAAGATTTCACATGCAGCACAGTTGAATCCCTAGTTTCCCAAGAGCCTTTTGTCAAACACTTAAAGACAATCGGTTCTGTGGACATTCAACTATTCTCCATGTGATGCCACCTTGTTTTTGAACACGCGCAAAATAAAAGATTCAACTCCAAATGTCTGGAACGATTTGCCACTTGGGTTAAACTAACTGAGAGTGAACCCGAACTGTGGTTCGGTTTGTGCTATCTTCGTCTTGGACATGATTCAGAAGTTATGGATTTTGAGTTTCTTGTCAAATTCGTACTTGGCAAAGGACATTGGGTGATGGATGTGGATTTAAATGTTCAAAACAGGCATTCCAGCGAGAATATGTTATTTAATAATAGATTAGTGAATTTATAACTACTTTTTAATGAGACAGATTAGTGTATTGGTGGATTTTATAAAATAAAATATGCATAGAAATAATTAATTTGTAGAAACATACAATAAGAATAATCTTAACATGCAATGAAAATAATAGTTAGATGTAACAAGAGGTAAAGTAAGATTAATTCTTAAAACTATAAAACAAATATTAATGTAGTATGTAATGAAAATAATAATAATAATAATAATACATAATAGGAATAAAAGTAGGATGTAATTAGTGTGTCACAGTGTCTGATAAAATAAAATATACATAGGAAAAATAAATTTGTAGAAATGCAACGAGAACAGTATTAATGAGCAATGATAATAATATGTAATGGAAATAATAATAAGATGTAGTGATAAAATTAATTTTTAAAATTATGTAACTAATATTATTATAATATATAAGAAAAATGATAATAATATGTAATAGAAATTAAAAAAATGCAATAATAAACAGTGGGAAGGATCGTACACTTACATTTGTATAATAAAAAAATAAAAAGTCAAAAAAAGAAGAAGGAACAGAACGTATGAAAGGACGTTTTATTTCGCGTCGGTCTTGTATTTCCTTTGGCAAATATCCACCGGCATGCACCGCCAGTTCGTATTTTTCCACCACTGTGTTGGTGTCGCCATGGATTGGTGTGCCTGTTCATTTAGTGGCATTGGAGAGAGTGAAATTTATAAAAGGGTCCCATTTTTCCCCTTCTTCGTTTTCTTGTTTAATGACAAAACAGGTGTCCCCTTATAAAAAATACAAAACAAAATCCATCTTTTGATGCAATGCTCTCATCAGCAAACTGCGACGTACTCTGTATTAAGTATTTGTCTTGACAGTTACGTTACCTGACCAAATGGGGCTGTGACTTGCACCTCTCTTTCTGACGTTTTATTTTTTTCCCTTTCAATAATATCATTCACTTTGACTATAGTAGTCTGTTTGATTTCTTTACTTTATCTCGATGTACAATAAATTTCAATTTTCTCAGACCCTACATGTAGCGCGCATGCAGTATTCTGTTTAATGGTCGGGGGAATTTGTCATATCCATTGATGTCTGGTGGCATCGGCACAGGCACTGCATGAATAGAGTCATTGACACCCTTCCTTGTCACCAAATGGATCATAGACCGGAGCTCTATGACTCTTAGATTCTTATTCAAGCATCCCTTGCTGTGAATTTTCTTTTACAAACTTGTGGCTCAGCTACTAGAAAAGATACGAAAGTTATGTTTTTAGTGAATTTTAGATATAGTGAAATATGATATCATGCAGAGCAAGCTCGTTGGTTGTCAAGGAATTGGAAAGCCATAATTGTTAGCAGCAATCATGGAGTGTAATGCTCTGGAAATGGTTTTGCCAATTAGAGACAATTGAATTGGCAGTGCTTCCGTATCTACGGTGAGGTCTCTTGGCATCATCATCCTTTCAGATATTCTGTATTCTGCCTGTTGGCTTTGCTTTCCTTCTTTCCTGTTTTCCTTTAGGTTGGGATTCTCTGTTGGATAGGCAGAGTCTGTTTCAAAATTCTAGCTCATCATAATTTTCTTTAATTTTGTTGCATAAAGACATTTGTTGTATTTATGTTCTATTATGGACAAACATTGCAGTTTACCTTAAGCTTGCCTTGGTTTGAAATGAATCATTAATGTGGTTGTTTGTTTGCATTTAGAATTTTTTTGATTTTTTGTTTTTTTTGTAAGTGGATCTTGACAAAAAAAACTAAAAAATCATCTTACATGAGGCTTTTTCTTTTAGGTTGGGATTCTCTGTTGGATAGGCAGAGTCTGTTTCAAAATCCTCTTAGATGAGGCTTTTCCTTTAGGTTGGGATTCTCTGTTGGATAGGCAGAGTCTGTTTTGACTAGCTTATCATACTTTTCTTTAATTTTGTTGCATAAAGACATTTGTTGTATTTATGTTCTATTATGTACAAAGATTGCAGTTTACCTTAAGCTTGCCTTGTTTTGAAATGAATCATTAATGAGGTTGTTTGTTTGCATTTAGAATTTTTTGATATTTTTTTTTGTAAATGGATCTTGACAAAAAATCTAAAAAAATCCTCTTACATGAGGCTTTTTGTTTTAAAAAAAGTAATAATATTTACATATCATGTCACACGCTTAACCAAAAAATTGACTCAATTCTCACTAATACAAACATGCTTTAGAACAAGGAAGATATTGAACCGAAAACAAACACAAGGTGTGGCCCATTCAACTTTTTCCTAAGAAAACTTGAATGACAAGATTAATAATTATGTCTGCAATGACTTGGTGAAGTCTCTGTGGTTGTACAACCACAAAAGATCGGGAGCAAAAACCATTTCCACAAAAAACAAGATTAATAATTATCTTTAACCCCACCCCACTTGATCAAGTGAAACCACATGCAGCGTTTTGACAACCCTCCTCTTCTTTTCATTAGCTTTTTTGCCTTTCCTCTTTGGAGGTTCAAAGACCAGAGTTTTAATTCCAAGTTTTTGGTGTTACATCCTTAAGATAACCTTCCACACAGAATTACTGAAAATTTAACATCATTTGGCATTAAATATATCAATCCTGCTAATTGACAACACTACATTTCCACACCATTCGGTACCAACCAAATATAACCATTCCAGATTTGGAACAACGAGAAGGATCAACCAAAGCTTCTCCATAGTAGACAAGATAAATATTTGAAACAGCAACAATTACCATCTACATCATTCTTTCACCAACACTTAAAATCTGTGTACACTAATACTGCTGTGTGGTCCTCATCAGCACCACCACTGGCATGAAGACAACGACAAATGCCTCTTTAATAATTTTCATCCCACACCACAAACCTCAGCTGTGATCATCCAAAACCAACACCATTCCGTAGTTCAACAGCTGCCTCTGTGGATGTGAAGTCCCACGCTCGCTCATAACTCTATTAACTCAACAGCAAATGGCAGTCAGAGACACAGTGACCACACTCACACTTACCCTTCAGTCCTCTGTCTTCTTCCTTCTCCACCACTGCAACAAGATAAAAGCAAACGTAGAATGTAAAGCTTTTGAAGTGTATGAACAGAAGAAAACACAACTCATTGTTTGAACTTAGTTTGCATAAAAAACTCACCTTTTCTCATGGATCACTACTACTTATTATTATTGATCAATGGCATTTGGACCAGAGCAGTAGTTAACCACAGGATTCCAAATCCACTGCACCAAGAACCTTCTCCCACTAATACCAACAATATTATAGGACGTCCCATCTCTCCCATCCACCGTCAGCTGCCCAGTGTAAGCTCCACCACCGCCTGTCCCGTAAATTCCCTCGCAGAGGTCGGCGATCTCGGTCGGGAAGCAGGGGTCCTCCCCTGCATACCAAGCGTTCACAAGAGGATTCGAAGCCAGCTCCGCCAGCTCGTGGCCCACCACGCTCACCATCCCGTCGACCCCCACGTCGCCATTGGGTGACTTGACCGGGGACCACGTCGGTGGCGCCAAGGGTGGGATTGCGAAAGGATACGCGCAGACTCCGGGGCAGAAGTGGGCGGAATTCCCGACCCACGCGTAGGGAAGCGTGTAGCCGACGATGGATGGGAACGTAAAGTAGTGAAATCCACAAACCTGATGAATTCACCATCATGGTATCAGAGCAAATAAGTTCTTGGCATGGTATCATAGTGGTGGTGTACCCGAAACTCACAAGGAAAACGAAATCTGAGTTTATGGTTATACCTGACCGCAGAAGTCCTGGACCATGACGTCCGGCGACGTGAGAACGAGATACAACCCGTTCTTAGGATTGGCAGGAAGCGGCTTACTAGCGGCCCTGATGGCGGTCTTGATGACGGACTGAATCGACAGCCGCGTGAGGTAACGGCCATGGGAGTACCGACTATCCGACTTCTCCGCCCCAAGGCGGAGATGGGCAGTAACATTGTGGCCGGTCTGGTCGGTGTAGAGCTGGACCGTGCGCCACCAGCCGGAGACGGTGGCGGAGGACGAGCGGGAAGGGACGTTGTCGGGGCAGATGGAGCGGAGGAAGGAGCGGAGGATGTGCTTCTGGGGACGAGTCCAGTGGCCGTACCAGATGGTGTGGACAGTGATGTTGGCGGAGAGGACGGGGCCCATGTGGTAGCGGAGGTGGACGAAGTCGGAGGAGCCCTCGTACTTCTTGGAGGCGGTGAAGGCGAGTGGGGCGGCGGCGGTGACGTTGGTTGTGGTGGTGGTGAGGTTGAGAATGTTGTGTGGCCACGGGCGCCATGCAAGACCAAGGGGGACAGTGATGAGGAGGAGGAGGAAAAGGAGGCGGGTTGGGGTGGTGGCCATGGTGGTGGTGGCGGCGGCGGCCGAGGAGCACCAGCGAAGAGAGGTGGTGGGGGTTTGAGAAGAAAGGAGGGGAACAGAGAACGATCAGGAAATGGATTGCAATTGGGTTGAGGAGAAGCGCGCCAAATATAAGGGAGAAGGTAATGGATGACAGATGGGACTTTTTAAGCAGGTGAGGCCCATAAGGTTGGACATTTGCGCCTTTGGACCTGTTTGTTTATTGTTTTAGTTTGTAAGTGTTACAATTTTTTTTAATGGGAAAATGATGTATTTGTTTGATTTTTTTTTGTGTGTGTATTAGACATCTATTTATCGATTTTTTTTCACTTGTATTGTGAAAAAAATTATTCCATTGAGTTTTTTTTCTAAATTTAAAAAATAGATCTTGATTTACGTATTACATTTGACAGCTGAAAAAACATCAAATATGTTTGATTTATAGATTTTTTGTTTAAATGGATAAAATACTGATTTAAAAGCTACCAAACAAACTAGCCATTTGTTTCTTTGTTTTTTGTTTTGTTTCTGTTTTTTTTCTCTTGTATTTTAAATTTAATTAAAGAAGGCATCCACCGTTGTGTTTTTCTTTTTGGGTTTTGAATTTTGAGAGAGGGGTTTTGAGTTCAACTTGCACACTATGCCAATAGAAAACCTATTTTAGAAAAAAAAAAAGGGCTCATGTTATTCATAAATACTTTCTAAATAAAAGGTAAGCATTTTTTTTTTAAATCTTGAGACATACATAGAACAAATTATAATTTCTTCTCATGGTATATACTGATTAGGAATGTTTTTATAAAGCAAAACTGATCAGGGATGTGAATGATACAATTTTTTTAACAAAATTAGGTCCTTTTTAGCTTAATTTGTCTATATTTAAACAAGCTTAAAGTTGGGTTGAGCTTCGTCACACAAGGTAGTGGACTTAGCTCCCACAAAGAGATCATAAACTACACCAAAGTTAAAGTTAACGGGTTGAACATTTAGGTAAATCATAAACTACACCAAGTTTGACAACCTTTTGCTGATCTACTGCAAACCATGCAAATTTGGTATGGATTGCGAGTCGGTGGCGCCAAGGGTGGGATTGCGAATTGCTTGGTATGGATATCAGTTGACAAGAACATTTCCACTAAAACCATTGACAAATTTGGAGATAAATTCTCGTGGTGTAAATTTTTCTCGATGACTGGAAAGAGGCGAAACCGCTGCGACCGCTCTCAGGGTTCCGGTCGTCTGAAAAACGCAGATCTGCTACGAAATGCTACACGATTCGACTGGAAAGCTTTCAAGTCTAGCCTCCTGGAGGAGGAGATCTCCGATCCCCTCTCATTTCTGGCCAGACCTCGTCGATCTAAGAAACGTTCCAAAAGGAACATCACGGGGCAGGTATGCGGCTCCGGTGAGGTAAACTCTTCCTCTCTCGAGCCTGAGCCAATTGTCTTTACTGGTACTTCTTTACCTGCTCCCTTTGGTTCTATCGACGAGCTGTCGACTGGATCTATTATTTCCTGGAGCAAATCGGGAAGATTTACCTACCTGCACATCTCTGTGCGTTCTTCCCCCTGTTTACTTCCTTTAAACAGTTATAACCCTAATATCACTCTGGATTCTATGTTCTGTTCTTGGAATTTGACTTTTTGTCGATATATTAATCTCCGATCCTGCGGTGTGTATGATGAAATTGCTTTGGATTATTTTCTTACATTTCCTAAATTTTACTGGCTTCATTTCCACAAGACACAGGATGAAAATAAAAAAGGAAGTAGGGTTGCTTTTTGCCGGAACGATTCCTTTTCATGTGATGATACGAATGAAAATATTCATGATACGAATGAAAATATTCATATTCCTGTTTGCAATAAGATTAGTTGCTTTAGTTTGGGAGAAATCTGCTCCCCTGCTTCTGATGGGTGTCATTTTCCCCATCTGGTTTCTTCTGCTTCGATGACCAACAAGGCTGTTGGGGCTCGTCGGAGCTCTTGCTCCGGTAGCTGGCAGAGGCGGGATTCCCCAAATGCTGTCACGCAGACCGCTTTTGTAGAAAAAACCCCCTGTTCCATTTGGAATTACACGAGTTTTATGCCTCCATTAACCTCTGATTTTATTTCTCTTACATCCAAATATCCCCATAATGGCACTGATTGCCCCTTTATCAGTACCAATAATCAGTCTAACCATCCTTATGACTTCAATTATCATTCTGATAATTGGTCTAATCCCGCGTGGGTCGTTTCTTATTCCACGAAACCCTCTGACGACTGTTCTTCCGTAACTCTCGTGTACAGTGGCGAGTCAAATCGCATTAAATGCTCACCATCCCCTGTAATGCTGAGTGAGAATAAAAATTACTTTTCTGAGCGAGCGGGAAATCTCTTTAATTCAGATATTAACTCTGACATTTCTGACATCCCCACTACGGGCTCTAAACATCCCTCTGTTAGCACAGATTCTGTGGCTAATTACCACTTTATTTCTCATTATCAACCTGATAATGTTGCTGAGTATGTGAGAGGCTTTTCTTTTTCTACGGAGCCAGTTGAAGGCTGCAATTCCGAGGCCCTCGTAAACACTTGCGTCGATTCTTACTTTAATTGCGCGCCATGCTCCATTTCGCCGAAGGAAAGCAATATTTTTCCTCCTCAGTGGCTTTCTTCGTATACGGGTAATATCTCTGACAAGTTAAAGGTTTGCAGTAACATTGTGAAACATGTGCTTATTGATATCGATGTTCTCGTCTGTTGCAAACCTTTTACTGAAAGGATGTTTGGTTGTTCCACACTTCAAATAAATGTAACAGCTTTAAAATTTGGAATCTTGTAGCATAGAAAATGTTGTGTTTTCTATTTGTAAATTCCCGTTCTTGATGTTTTTTTTTTTTTGTAAGAATTTGTAATTATCTTTTTGTTTAACAATTGGAGCTGAATTCATCTCAAAAACAAACAAGTTATGTTTAGTTCTCTTTTTAACTTTTTTTTTTTAAAAACTAATAATTCTTTTTCTAAGTGGAATCCATGGCGCTCATGAGAGGAACTGGAGGCTCCATAACAAATGTCTCACATGTTCTAATCATGAGTTGTCAAAATCATAGTCACCAATTCATAGTTTAAACTGCAATGAAATATTTTTTTGTTAACAGTAGGTGATTTTATTAATATATGAGAATGCCAATATAAGTATTGCAAAGTATTGCCCCAAAAAATATTACAATAATAAAGACCCGTCACACAGCAGGTGACCTTCAAAAAATGGTACAAGTTTGTTTATATAAGCCAAAAAGAACCCAACCACTGTAAGCTACAAAAATCAGCATAGGAATTCAATCAACCAGAGGTTAATCACGAGATGGAAGAGCAGGAGTTCTAGTGTCGCACACCCCTAAATATTCTGTTGTTTCTCTCCTGCCATACAAGCCAGAGAACGACTTGAACAAAAGTATGGGCCCCAGTTAATGTAGTATGAAACTTCAGCATAGGAGGAATGATAAAAAGGTCTTCAACAGAAGTGAAGACGGGATATATACGTCCATCAGTAAATGAAGTCCATATGGATTGCACAAAAGGACATAACAAAAATAAATGCTTCACTGTTTCATTATAATTTCTACATAGTACACAGCAGTCATTCCCATACCAACCCTTTTTCATTAGATTATCCTTTGTTAGGATTCTATTGGACAGTACTAACCAAGTAAATAGTTTAGTTTTCAATGGCACCCAACAATCCCAAATTTCATGCATATATTTAAAGCGATGCCCACCATCATTAAGCATTTCATAGCATGATTTTACAGTGAATGTATTGCTGGTGGGTTTCCAAATCATTAAATCTTGTGCATCTGTTAGACTAATACTGGTTAGTATGGTTGATAAAGTATCCACTTGATCATGTAGTGACTCAAGATTCTCCATTGTCAAAGGTTCAATAAAAAGAGAATCAGGATCAGCAGCATTTAAGCCTAAGGTTTTAAAGACAGAGGCTTTTTTAAATCTAGTCATTTGATATAAATCTGGTATGATAGTTCTCAAATTTTCACCATTCCACCATTTGTTTTCCCAAAATAAAGTATTTCTACCATTGTGAACCTGGAAATCTGAGAAGGCATTAACAATGGCAAAACAGTTTTTGAGTTCTATCCATAATGGTGAGGCTCTGCCATTTGATACATTTAGGAGAGCCCCAGAGCCATTCCTTGCATAGTATTTTGCTATAACTACCTCTTTCCATTTCAGTGAGTATGTGGTAGAGAGTAGTTGCCAAAGCAACTTACATTTCATAGCCAAGTTGAAATTTGCTAGGTTAATGATGCCCCAACCTTTTTGTTCCTTTGATCTGCTAATTGTTTTCCATTTCACTAGATGACGAACAATATTAGTAGGAGCAGCGTTCTAAAGGAATCTGCTTCTAATCTTATCTATTTCTTTGATAACACTTCTAGGAAGATGTAGGACTGAAAGGTAGTAGGTGGGGATGGCTGATAGGACAGAATTTACTAACGTGAGTCTTCCCCCCAAAGAAAGTAACTTTGCTTTCTAATTTGATAATCTTTTGGTAATTTTCTCTATTATCGGGGACCAATTCTGATAGTTAGGTTTCCTGAAGTGTAGAGGTAGGCCTAAGTATTTAATAGGTAATTTATCAATACTGCATCCCAAAATTTGAGAAGCCCTGTTAGTAAAGTCCTCAGAGACCCCCAAAGCAGTGATTGATGATTTATTGAAATTAATTTTGAGTCCAGAGCAGGACTGAAAGCAGCATAGAATTCTCTTGATGTTCACTAGATTATCTTCCTTAGCAGACAGAAAAAGGATTGTGTCGTTTGCATATTGAATATTCAGTACATTAGGGCCACCATTAGGTAACTGAATTCCAGATAATAAATCGTTCTCAATTGCAAGGGAAAGCATCCGATTCAACACATGTGTGACCACAATAAACAAAAATGGGGATAATGGATCACCTT
>JAMKQA010024163.1:0-29583 GCA_024699735.1 Posidonia australis
CCCCCCCCCCCCCCCCCCCAATCCAAGGGAGCCTGGGGGTCTTCTAACATAACATACTCTTTGCCCTGATCCTTCCTTACTTGGTTAAAAAAGGCTATTGAATCTTCTTTAGAGGATAATGAGATACCAATTTTATTACAAAAGCATTTAAAGTGCTCATAAGACTCCCATATCAGGGGATCCTCAGAATAAGATCTAGAATTACCAGGAAGTAGCAGATTAACAGCATTGGAATCGAAAGAATTACTAGATACAGAGCCATGGCTGAAATCAATACTGTTTTCACAATAAGTGTGCAAATCCTCACCTGTGCATGCACAGGAGTAGGGGGCCTAGAGGTAGGCTTCTCAGAGTGTGTAGAACCCAATTCCTCCTGGTCCAGGTAGTCATAGATAGCCATGACCTTTTTGAATTTAGCCAGTGAGAGGTTCCTGGCCTTAATTTCAGATTCCACCCAGTTGGGAGCTACATCAGAGAGCTCAGAGTTTCTTTGGACGGGAGGGACAGGTGTTACTGTAGGATTGCCTGGAGCTGCTGGGGTGGGTAACAACCCAACAGTCCCATGAGATGAAGACCTAGGAGAAGGGAAAAGGAGGGTCTCATCCATACATTTTTCCCATATTTGAGCTGGGACTTGGAGCTTTGGTGGTTCTTACCACTGATATTGCCTCGCCAACCTTTCTTAAAAGGTTTCCTAACAGGAATCAGATTTCTAGAGGAGGAGGCCTGGGAAGAATGTTTGGGCCATGCAGGAAATGTCTTGTGGGTGGGACAAAGGTCCCAGCTTAGAAGGACAAAGGTCCCAGCTTAGTCTATACTTAATGGGGTAGACAATTTTCCCATAAACGAAAAATCTCACATCATGGGTCTCTTTACCCGGGAAGATCTTGATCCTCATCCTAACAAACCCCAAAAACTTGACTCTGTCAATAGATAAGTCTACCTCAAGCAGCTCAGCAAAATCTGAGATCAACCTATGGAATACATCAGTGCACCATAAATGGTGGGGAATTCCTTCCAACCTGATCCAGGTCCCCTCTTCCTTAAGGGAGAGCACAGCATTGGAGCTAGGCGTCCAGTGCACAAACGAAGCAGAGAGTGAGTGGAGAGAGGACCCAAATCGACTCAGGATATCATTTTTGTCTTTGATGGATGGAAATTTTTGTAGGGGCCAGTTGGTAAGTATATGCTGGGATAACATATCCGAGGAAAGACAGGAGGAGTGATCTGTGACAATCTCACAACAAGAGTAATGGATTGTGAGGTCACAAGAGGCATCATAGGGGTAAATGACAATTGGGTTTTGGGGTGACAACCCAGCCATTTGAGAATGAGATTTGGACTCCTAAAAAAAAGTCACAAATGGCCACCGAATGAGAAGATGCTTTACATCTATAACAAGCCCCAGAAAATTTACAGTTGCTCTTTATATGGCCACGCAGACCACATTGAAAGCAATGATTATTATCTCTACAAAAACGTACCAGAGGGGACGAGATATTCTTCTTCTTCGCTACCAGAGTCCACCCAGGGGAACCAGCCTCGCAGTCCATAGTATTTTCAGAGGAAGAAGGAGATGGGTTCAAAGCGGCAAAACGCGAGCCACCGCACCCAAAATCAAAGTTCTTATTACAGTGGTCAGACAAAATCTCTGTCGCAGAGATTTGTGTCAGAAAATTTGGCGAAATGTCAGAATTTTCAGGGTAGTGGGAGAAGTTACCATTCCCGGGCAGAGAAGCCACCTCCTCAATAAAGCCAGAAGAGACGTGAGGAGAGCAGGGGTCAGACGAAAATGGCAGTTCATCAGTCGTGCAGAATCCCAGGGGCCCCACCAAATCGGCAGAAGGCAGAGAAAGATGAAAATTTAAATTATCACTCGCGTTATTATCGAAAGACGCCCCAACTTTACTCCTAAAATTACTAAAAGCCTCGCAAATCACAGGAGGGGAAAATCGAGAATACCCCCACACAGAACACGAGGGGTCGGAGAGACCAGGCTTCTCAGACACGCCGCTTCTAGGTTCAGAGGCCACTCCCCGCCGGCCCACCGGCAGGAGAGGAGTCGCCGGAGGATCGGAATGAAAAATAGGATCAACACACACATAGTGCGTAGGAACCAAACAGAAGCCACCAGGCGATGGGGGAAAAGTCCCCCAAACAGTTCTAAATACCAGAGGCGAGCCATGCACATCAAAAAATCCAGAGAAACCGAAATCAGAAGAAGATGAAAATCTAACTATCTCAGATCCATGAGCATCAATAATATCATCACCAAATAAGCATGCAACCAACATATTTAACCACCACGGGGATAAAGATCTGTAAATGAAACAGCAATCCACCGAAATATCCACAGCACTGTTAAAAGTAAGACTCAGGCAAGGAGTAGGGCCAAAGAAAACCGCCATGGTGCCAGATCTGGACGAACAGGGTTCGTCCGAGATAGATCTGCCCCAAGGAGAGCCAGATAGAGGAGATGGAGATCTCCCCCCGACATAATCAGAGAGTGAAGTAGAAGCCTTCCTCTTTCGGATACCCTGAACGGGGCATGTCAGAGAAGAAGGGGGGGACAAAAGTTACCAGCCGCAGTCGCGCCTTCCCAGACAAGGCGCTCACACCAAGCGCGTCCCCCAGAGCAGCCTTGCGCAAGCGGAGGTTGTAGGGAGGAAGATCACGACGACCGCGAGGAAGTCGTCGACCCGCCATAGACCACGGGGAGGACAACGCACAGATCAAGGGACGCAGTATATCAGAATACTTTTTTCGCTAGAGCCTTTTTTCTGTAATTATTAGAGAATGTTATAATTATTGTCTTCTATATATATTCATAATCATAATGCTTATTTAAAGAATGTGATTCTAAATAGTCATTTATATTTTAGTAATTGCTGAAATTATTTAATTGTGTGTAATATGATCATTGTTAATTAGTAGTGGATTATGTTATCAATGTCCTTGTTCAAAACTAAATATTATTGAAATCTACACGTAGTTGTATTCTTTGATTGTAACTTCTGAATTTTTGTAGTTTACAATGTTCAGTGATTAATGTGTCTTAATTACTATAATCTAGTAATATCCGTAATTACTGTGTAATTTGTTATTAGTTTTTTTTTTACTTTTCAGGATGGATAATAAAGGAAAAGACATAGTTACAGTTGATGAATATGCAGTTAGTACTAAAAGATTAGAATGCAATACTCTTGATACTTATGAAGATAGCGACAAACCTTATTTTAGTCAAACATTTAATGATTTGGATGATGTCAAACATTTCTATTTATCTTATGGTGGACGATTTGGTTTCTCTGTGTGTTCTCGTACCACCAAATTTCGATTAAATAAGAACACTAAGGAGAGAATCTGTTGCCAAAAGTTATTTGTATGTTCAAAGGAGGGATTCTACAAAAAGGTTGATCAGTTTAATAATGAAGAAAGTGTTGTTAGGCGTAAGAGGAAAATTACTCGTACTAGAGTTGATTGTCCGGTAAAGCTAAAAGTTAGATTGGATATAAATAACGAGAAGTGAATAGTTGTTGAATTTATTGAAGAACATAATCATCAGCTTGTATCTCCTTCGAAATTGCATTATTTGCCTATAAATAGGTTTATTTCTGTGGCTAAACGTTTAGAACTTGAAGGATTAAAAACTACCAGCCATCGGACTTTTCAACAAGTAAATGTTCTAAGTCAACAATCTGGTGGGTTTAATAAGATGAGATGTACAGAGAGAGATATTCGTAACTTTCAGCGGGATTATAAAGAGGAAACAAAGGATTATGATACTCAATTTGTCAATGATCATTTTCAACTGCAAAAAGATGTTGATGATAGTTTTTTTTGCGATTGAGAAGGATGATAATGGATGATTGAAGCATTGTTTCTGGTCTGATGCAATATCCAAGCAAGATTTTGATATATTTGGTGATGCAGTTACAGTCGATACTATATATCGAACTAATTTATATTCTTTGATTTTTACTGTATTTTGTGATTTAAATCATCATTGGAAAACAACTACTTTTGGTTGTACTTTGATATCAGATGAATCTCAATCAACATTTGAGTGGATTTTTGCTAAATTTATAGAATGTATGGGTCGAGCATATCCAACTATTATTACAGATTAGGATCCAGCAATGAATGCAACAATTATGAAAGTATTTCCAGACATTGTTCATAGATTTTGTGCATCGCATATTATGCATAAAATATATGATAAACTTAGTAGCATTGCAACAAAATTTGAAGCCATTTCTGAATTCAATTCGTTACTGTATGATTCAGAATTTCCTAAAGAATTTGAGGTAAGATGGAGCACATGGATTGAGAAGAATAAAATGAACAATAATAAGTGGTTAGCTTCAATTTTTAGCATTAAAGAGAAATGGGTACCAATTTATATGACAGATTCATTCTTTGCTGGCATGACAACAACTCAAAGAAGTGAAAGTTTGAATGCTTTCATTCAAAGCATGGTATCTCATCATAGCTCTTTATTAGAGTTTGTAAGTCGTTATGAAGATTGTTTAAAGTGGCAGCGTGAAAAGAGAACATTTGTGATTTTGAGTCGAAATACAAAAATACAAACTTATGTAGTGGTATTGCAATGGAGAAACAGATCCATAGTTTACATACAAGAAAGATGTTTTTTTTTTCCAAGAAGAATTGAATAAAAGTTTCATGTACAATGTATATCCTTCACAAGGCAGTAACCCACATGCTGAGGTAAATTTTACATCCTTGTTTACATATTATGCAATTAGAATTTGTAATATAGTTAGTGTATTACATTTGCTGCTTATTTTTAGGTATATTAATTTTAAATTTCAGTATTTTGCAGATCTAATCATTTTACCGAAACTTTAATATCATAATTTTACAGTTAATTCAGTAATTACTGGAATTCTTGTTTGTTTCAGGTTTTTGTAGTATACATCGTTTTCACTTTACTTGTTTGTTGTAATTTCTATTTTGTTTTTAGGAAAAGGACACTTTTATAGTATCGCGCAAGAGTGATGATAACAATTGCAGACTTGTTATTGTTGAAAAAGACAGGACTAAGTCTAGATGCAGTTGTCGTTTGTTTGAATTCAAAGGTTACCCATGCAGATATTTGATTGCTTTTCTTCTATATTTCAAAATTAATGTCATTCCTGGACATTTTATTTTGAAGTGGTGGTTTCATTCTGTTAAGGACGGCATAAGATTGAACATATACTTAAACAATAATAGTTAAAGTAAAGGATCACAATATATGGAGGTAATAGATTTGGGTAAACAAGCAGCTAGTCGTGTTGTTTGTGGACAAGAGTTCTATAACAATGCGAAGGAACAAATGAAGATGATGATAGATGAGATGGATAAAATGTAGATTTCTGCAATTACTGAAAATAATGATTTGTTGCATTATGAACATGGGAAGAAGACAGAACGTCGTTCAATTACCCGGTCATTCTGTCATGATAACAGGCCTTCTAAGGAATTAACTATTTTACCTCCTCTACATGTAAAAACTAAAGGAAGTGGTAGAAGTAGTAGACCGAAAGGTGGAGGTGTGCCACGTATTCAATCAGATAGAGAAAAACGTGCACAAGGAAGGCAATGCAAGGCTTGTGGAAAATATAATGTTAACCATGATTCTAGAAATTGTCCTGATAAGAACACAAGGTATAGTTTTTTTTTGTATTTATTATAGTCTTTCAATAATACATTTTAATATACTATTTTTTTAATTTGTATCTTTTGAAAATGTTGATGTTTTTTTCTTTTGTAATATTATGCAGTGTTGGTGATGAAGATCAAAGCATTAGCAAAGGTTCAAAGAATGACAATAACGATTCAGAACATATTAATTAGTTTAATTTTTATTTTTGTAGGAAACTATTTGATGTACTCCATTACTTTTTTTATTAGTTTGTTACTGTATATTAAATTTTATAATTTATAGTGAAATTTAGGTATTTGATAAATTTACTTTTGGTCTTTTTAGTTGCTGATGTAATGATGTTATTATACAATACTTAGAATGTATGTCAATATATTGGGTTATTTAGAATTTTTAATTGTTGTAATTATTGTTTAATTTGGTATATGTAATGATGAATATTGGAATTAAATTCAGTAATTTTTTCATTGATATATTTCCTCTTGATATTGTTTTAAGGATTGAAAAGATTTTGTATGTAAACAAGTAAAGAAACATTATGACTATTTAAGTTATATTTCAGTAAAAATAATTTTTAAGTAATACTGATATGATTACTGTTCTTATATAATATATTTCAGTAATTTAATATTTTCAGTAAAAACTGATATAATTTGGAAAAGAATTTCCTGTTACAAATGTTTTTTACATTATTGAACGGATTATAAATCAATACATCTAAAAACAATATATCTAACATTTTAGAAAGCTTTACAAGATACATAAATAAGATTTACAGAAATAGATGAAGCAAAATATTTGTCATCAATAGACTTAGCAAACATTGTTTGATATAAAAGTTTTGGTCAAATAATTAATATTAAAGTTCTAAAATAACAATATCCAAAATGTAAAATTCAGTACACATGTATCAAATAACATTGAACTGAAATTGCTAAATATTATATCTTTGTCATTGTGGTACTTTCAATCTTGTCTTTCTCAATAGTTCCATAGCATTTCTGTTCGTAATCTAGGCATGTCTGATTGACTGAATGCAAATGGCTTCTTCAACGCTATGCACTCGCATGCTTTCAGCAAGAATATGCTACAGTCTACACTTTCTAGAGTTTGCCATGGGTATTCAGAAACAAATGTAAGACTCCAGTTGTCAATGTCCATTATAGGATGCTTTGATCTCTGGAAAAAAAACTTTCATCCACAGAACCTGAGCGTAAAGTAAATTATAATAATAGATAGTGTAAAATAAGAAATGCAAGTATACATGTTAATCATGGTAATTACAATACCATAGATTACTTGATTGTTAGATCTAATAACATGCAGTACAGAAATACTTACCCATCGTCTCACTTCAGTGTCGTGTTTTCTTTTGCCTTTTAATAAATTGTATGATTTGAAGATTTTGTTTGAGATGTCAACGTCCAATAGATGCCAATGATTACCAGAGTGAACTGGAAACAACCAATGGTCCACTTTAGTAAGGTCTTCTTGCAATACATTCATGTCTTTATCTATCTTTTTCCAATATTTAAGCTCAACTGAGTAGGGGTCATCCACATGTATATCCTGTCAGTAGGTAAAGACAAAATAACAATATATTCAGTTATTTACAGATAATATTAAAGATTCAAGTAATAGGATATTTACAAATAACAATCTTTGTTTAATACTTCATCTTTTTCAATCACGTATGGTTGTATCGCTAAGCATTCTTCATATTCTATTGGCATGGAATCTTTTTCTGCATAATTTTGAAAGATTTCTACCTTTTTTTCCAAATCTTTGTTTCTTTGTAAGAGCTTTTCATTTTCTAACTTCAACTCATCATTTTCCTTGTTCTTTTCACTCAACTGTTTATTCAATTTTTTCAATGTAATTTCTTGTTCTTTAATTGAACACTCAACTAGTACATTCTTTTCTTCCAATTCTGAAATTTTTTGTTTCGTCTCTTCAAGAATTTCATCATTTACAGAAGAATTTTTTAATGATTCCCCAACCTCGTAGTTCTCTAAAGGTCTAGTTATGATATTATGTAGTAGGGATCCATCTAATATTGTTGTAACCTACAAGTTAAACATCACATAGTAGATGAAAATTTAATCAACTTCATATATATGCAAATTGATTTTCAAATTTATAAATATGTCAAATAAAAATGTATAACTTACTTGTGTAAGTCTATGTAAATGACGTTTTTTCTCTTTTGTCCATCTCTTTATCAAGGGCCTTTCAAAAGGTGTGTTGAAAATACACATTCCTGTGATTTTCCATACCCAAACCTGAAAATTAAAATAAAATAGTAGATGTTAAATAATGTTGATTTAATAGCATTTATTCATATGAAGTAATGTAATTTATTTTCTTGAAGTTAGACTTACACAAAGTGTCATTGTACATCCAGTAAGATAAACAGAAGTCCTCTCGCCTTGCTTTCTTTTTTTCACAACCTCAGAACATTTACTCATGTTAGCAAAAAAAATTTCAGAATCGCTTCAGCCCAATTGTACCTTTCAAGACCATCTCCATCTTCGACATACCCAATCAAATTTGAGCTCAATGTGTATCCAGATTGTGGAAACAACAATGTAGCAAATAAGAGTAGAATCCAGAGCATCACTATATCACTTGTGTTGTTTTTTTATTCTTCAATAAGTTTGTGTAGTTTTTCTACAATATCATCCCTTTTAATTGTTATTTTTTCATTCCCAAAAAATCTTTTCTTGAATATGTTTTCTTCTTCAATCTTCTCATCTTTTGCCTTTATCTCAAGTACAACATTTGGAACTCCCAGAATTTAAACAATGTTTTCAGTGGTGAGTTGTACGGCTACGTCATCTATTTTAAATGTCTGATTTCCTAAATATGACATGCATAGATCATCTAGCAACTGGTTGTCAACATACATGTATGGAAAGTTCAGATAATGACCAAAAGGCGTACTTAGTATGCATTCAACTTGTTCTTGGTTTAGTTTAAGGCCTTTTAATCAATCTCCATACCATTTTGGGAAACATCTGTGTTAAACCCAACAATGTGCTGTCATCATAAAAATTTAGAATTTTTCAATTCATTAAGTATTGTAAAATTTAATTATGAAAGTAATGGATGTATATATTGCCAAAAAAAAGTAATGGATGTATATTTAAATAATGTACTTACCATCAGGTTCTCCTGGTTCTTTTCTTTTTCTTCCTCTTTGATGTGTAACCTCTAGTATATCTGAATGTGAAAGAAATATGTGTAATAAACAAAATACAAGTGTTATTTTATAATTCAGTAATTACTAATGAACACTGAGTTTTGTCATTTGCTATTCCATACCTTCTGGTTCTTTTCTGTCGCTTATCTTTCATGTGTAATCTCTGGTATTACTGATTTTGGAAGTAATTAGTGTAACAAACAAAGAAAAATATTGATTTTATAATTCTGTAATTACAAACATCATTAAGTTTTGTCATTTACGATTACATATCTTCTGGTTCTTTTCTTTTCCTTCTTCTTTGATGTGTAACCTCTGGAATTATTGATTCTAAAAGTAATTTGTGCAACAAACAAATTAAATCATTGATCTTATAATTCAGTAATTACAAAGGAAATTAAGTTTTGTCATTTGTAATTACTTACCTTCTGTTGCAATTTCCTTCTCCATTGTGTTCCTACTAGATGGTATTTTTGATGCCAATCTCTTTAGTCTTAAAGATCTTCCTTGTTGGGATTGACTTGGTCCTTTTGTTTCATACATATTTTTTATTAATTAGCAAAATTTTCACATTACTGAGTTGATTAAATAATCCAAGAAGATTGGTTATGAAGTAATGTTTACCTTCCGTATTGTCTGATGTCTGTACTGAGTCTTGTGTCAATCCGAGACTGAATGTTGGTTTTACAATTGATGCTATGTATAACAGAAGAGTCATGAGGGTATTAGTCCATGTTTTATCAATTTTATTTATAATGTAGTATATATTTCTGTTATTACTATTTCAACAAAAGTTTTTAATTTTACTGAAAATAGTTTATTGTTTGTTTTACATATCTAAATAAGTATTCATTAGTTACTTAGTTATATATTGAATAGCAAATAACCCATTCAACTTAGTAGTGTATTATATCAATTCTTCACTGAAACTACATTTCAACTAAATTAATATTTATATTAATTTGTTCTTATGTTTTTTCATGAAATTTAATATCAAATAATATGTAGATATAACAACTAATATTTAAATGAACTTTTTTTTTCAACATCACTTTTGTCAAAATTTTGGTCAATTATTTACTGGTATTCTATTTTTATGTTTTAAATAAACAGTTAAGAGATGATATTGTAAAATACTTGAAAACATAACAACCATCATTTTTCATGTATGTGTTATTTTGTTTATTTTTTCAAAAACAAACAATGGAAATACTGAATCACCTTCTTGGGGTGTAGGAATACTTCTTAAGTTGAGATTCAATCTTCTGGTTGTACGTGTGGGGGTTGCATCATTTCCTGTAGGTGTTGTCTCCATGTTTTCTACAATACCCTGTTTTATAAATTTGGGGAAATTGTTACTATTTATTTTTTTCAGCAATAACTTAATAAAAGGGAGTCACCATTGAGAGAGATCTTATAGTTCAGTACATGATGTCGTTGATATATTGGTGTGTCGGAGGAAAAATAGGAAGAAGAAGATTATCAGTGAGAGGAGATAGAAAATGATGAACACAAAGGATGATGATAAGAACGACATGTCATGGACTGAAGAAGCATTGGAAAATAACTTACATTTTTTGATCTTTCGATGCCGTCGCACTTCCTTTTCGAGTAAATTGTCGGAGAGGAGAAGCTTAGGGTTGCAGACGAGAGGAGAATGGAGAGGAACGGAGAGAAACTGGTTGCGTACGAGGGAAGTTGCCTTATTGGTTAAATCACATAATAGAGGAAGTATAAGTCCTTGATTTGCGGGAAATTGTGGTTTGCGTCGGTTACCATTTTTTTTCTTCAAAATTGATGGTTTAGATTGTTGCTTTTTTTTTTGTGATGAATGGTCTGGATTTAGGGCCTTATTTAAGAATAGTCTGAGTCCTATTGGATTACTACTCTATATATATATATATACATATATAGATATATATATATATATGTATATATGTACACACACACACATATATATATATATAGTTGAAAAATACATAAAATATTCAATATCTTATATTTTTACATTTTTTTGTTTTACATCAATATAAATTAATTGTGTAGAGCTTGTTTCGATTCTTGTTGAAGTAAATGTCATATTTTCGTCTTTTAATTCTTCGCTTAAACTCAATCCTAGAAGACGATTGATCGTTTCGTACAAGTCCTTTAAATACATGAAGGTTTCTATAGACTTTTTTGATAATTAAATCTTTAATCACTTAAAATTTTTTACCTACAGAAAACACAAACTTTGATGCTACAGTAGATGTTGGAATCATTAGTAAATATTTAGTCTTTTTTGAAAGCATTGGAAATCCAATCGTTGCCTCTTTTTTTTAACTCAGGCTGGCCCAATCCAACCTGACCTAGCTCGACCTACCTAGTGGACCCAATCTGAGCCTACTTGGGAAGGCCGAGTGGGTCGAATCCATGGGTTTGGTTCGCTCGTGGCCCAGGTGGGCCTCGATCGACCCAACCAGTATTCTTGACAGGTCAGGCCATGCCAAGCTTTTTCTCGGAATGGGCCAACTGATCCAGAATTGGTTCCGTCCGTTTTCCATATCTAAGGAGACCATGTTGACTCTTCTGGCAAGCGTTTTGCCTTCATATGAGAAAATCTAAAGGTCCATGCTAATATATATCTAATTACTTAGGATTGATGAGGTAAGCAATCTAGTAGTTGATTCCACTAAGGATTACCTATGACATTTTGTCTTGAGCATCAAGACATTTACTGTCAAACCCTCTAGCTCAAGACCTCCAACCCTATCTTTCCTCTTTGCAGTCAACCACCTCAACGGGGCCATCATCAAAAGTGAGATCCTCATCAGGTCTACGAGTTGCATCAGAGGTCACAATGCTTGACAGAATTTATCCATATATGTTCATAATGCTCCACAAAATTTATCCATAAAATAAGAAAAAAACGTCATCCATGGGTATTAATTATATTTAATAATATCATTATTGTTGAAAGTAATATGCTTACAAGAATCAATATTTCTAAAGCAATACAAATACAATCAAGATGGAAATTATCTTCATCAACTCATACTTTCCCAAAGGAGTGTTTCGAGATAAAATTCCTCAGGTTAGCTCACTCGGCATGTGGCTCTCACTCCAACAAGAACATTAAAGGTCCAAATTGTCATAGTTGTAGAACTTTAAGCAGCACTGAAGCAGTCAGTGGATGGACAATTGCACAATTAAGACCAATTGAAGAACAGAGTCTAGGGACAAAGTCTACTCCCTACGTCCCTTGATTTCCGGTAGAACATATAACTGAATGAGGATCTGGAAAAGGTAATTAAGAATGCACAAACTGGAACAATTGAAAAATTAGATAAAGCGTGGCACGGTATACAATTGTACATGCATCATATTCAAGGACATTTAACGTTTTATTGCGTGTTGAAATGAAAGAGTTTACAACAGTGGATTACAACTGAAAGTATACTGCATATTGATATGCTGTGCAGTACAATACTAGAGGATATTTACGTTTTATTAAATTTAACTTGTAGTAAAATATTGGTAACTACTCTAATTAAATAACTTGATTGTTAATGTTTCTCGTGTTTTGCAATTGACAAGCGGAAATGTTTATTTCTCTGCAAATGGAACCTTAACGAATACAAACTTGCTCAAAGCAAATCATGGAAGCCTAAACATCCATAATCACACGTCGTCAGCCCCTAAACCTTCCAGGACAGCACAGAAATTTCATTTAATCCGAGACAAAGCTGTGTCATGAAATGGGGATATGGCTAATGAAAGATGGTTCATTACAGTGGGCTAAAATGCATATTGACATGACAAATTGTTCCAACTCAATTCAAGAAAAGAGGATAGCTAATGTTTTTACTTAATTTAATGTGTTGTATTATTAATTACACAGATTTAACATTTGACAAGAGATATTCTTGATTTTTCTGCAAGTGGAACCTTAATGAATAGTGCCTTCATAAAACTTTCACAATAACATAGTAGCCCAGTTATATTTAAGTTTCGTTTACTCCTTTCTAGGAAAGGTGCTTTAGGAACTACAGCCTGCAATATAATCACCAAGAGTGTTTAGTAATGCCAAGACATTGTAAAATTTAAACAGCCACAACATTGAATAAAGTAAAGAGAGCGTAACAAAGGATACACATATGTCCAGTAGGACACATAGTCCAGCATCTACCAGCCATGGAAGGTTGGGTCCAATTCTAGACCACTCCAAGCTACTGACAAGTATACTGCATAAATACCTTCCAATGTAAACCATTTTGCTAAACAAGACTTATTATTACATGGCCAGAAGATATAGGGTAAGTGCCTGAGTAAGCAGATACCTTGCTATATACGTTGCATTTCCAGATAAAGCAAGAATGAACATATATGGATTGAGGCCCTGCATAAACGAAAGAAAATAGCTCTTTACTACACTCCATGGAGCATACGTGTCTCAATTTAGAATAGTAAAAATGAAGAAACTATATCATCACATAAGAAAAGTATAAATGTTATTATATGCAACCTTATAGACAATCTCACACTGGATCTTAGACTAAATCAAATTCCAAATGTTTCATATTTCCATGCATGAAGGAACTACATCCCCAAAGCTTTAGGTGGATTATGACTTTTGTCAGGTAAAAATCTGGTTATTTGAGATGAGCATAGAAGAAGGTTTAACCAAAGATTTGATTGCATTTTTCCTATGAAGAAATTTTCAATTGGAAACATTCGGCTCGCTGATGCAATTGTACTTGAAAAAAACTGTTAGAGCTTATCCAGAAAATGCTATTTGTGTATTGGTATTTCTTTCTAGATTTGGGTAGGTACAGTGCATGATCATGGATATAATAGTTTTTGCTTTCCTACAGAAAGCTATGACTTGTAATATTTAATGATTAACCATAAAAAATGGCCCATCAGTCCCTGCTTGGAAATGGCAAGTTAACTACCTATATAACAGAGACGTAACAACCTTAAGTATCAGTGACTCAAAAAAACTGTTCAGTATTTAACGAGGGGAATAGACAAATGGAAGAAACTTACTTTGTCATTCTCACTTTTACTCTGCAAAAAAGGAAAGAAAAAGAAAGCAGTGTCAAATGATAGTTTTTCAAAGGTAAATATTAAAGCTTCAGTAATGTTATTTTTGTTTTTTTTTTTAGCATAGAATCCCAGATCTAGGTCTTTTACAGTCTTTTTGGATTTTGTATAATGAATATCCATTTTATCCTTTAAAATAAGTGTAAACATCATAACAAATCTCTGCTAACATTTTAGAGTAAAAACGAGTTCAATAAGAAGGTACCTGTAAGATCCACTACATCATTTAATAATGAAAAATTACATAATGCACTAATTGTAGTAAAAATTAATAAATAGGCTGTGTGCAGCTTCCTTTAGTCTGAAATAACTGGGATTCCAAGGCATGATATTTTCTTAGGTTTTCTGAAAAGTTTTAGACTTTATGTTCATGATGTGGCTTAGAAATATCTATGCATGTTGAAAGACTTCACAACTGGTAGTACATGTGTTTTTTTTTCATGATGACAACTTATTAATCCAATATCAATTTGTTAACAAGAACACTTATTGATATTGTATACAGGGAAGTCTAGTCATTTATATAATGAAAATGAACCACATATCTTAAAGTGAACTTATTGATTATAAAAAGAAAGTGTCCTCTTCTTTGTAAATATAATAGAAATGCTAAAAGACATGCCAACATATATTTAGCTTCGAAAGACCAATTGCCATTATATTCCTACCTTTTTTTAAGATTGTAAAAGAATAATAAAGTTTTACATTTAAACAGATTTGGGGAAGCCTTCCAGAAACATAAGCAGCTGCCATTGCCCAACCGAGGTAATTTCCCATCGAATAGTTGCTACCATTAGGTTCCAATGATGACTCATTGTATTTATCCTGAAAATTCAGAATCCACGACAAGAAATTTATGTTATTATCGGATTTAGCAAGAAAATAACCTCATTGATATAACTGGCCAAAAAGAAAGTGGCATTCAATTGGATTATCATGGCTATAAACAATGTCATCATGTAAAGTAGGTTTGTTAATGTCTACCTGTAGAAGTTTCCGCCCTACTAGCATGACAACTCCATGGGATTGAGTACTAGTTCCATTCATAAGGTAAAGGCCAACGCTACCAAGAAACAAGACTGATGATGAAGTCTGCAAACAGTTGAAAAGCGACATAAGTATCTCATGAAGATTTGGAACAGAGGATGGCTGTTGCCATATCAACTGCATGTCTGCATATATTTGATATTTAAGCTCACCACACAAAGCAAATCTTTAGTTTTTTTATATGTTGCAGAAGGAGAAGAGGCATGGCCATTAAACAAAGGCTCTTTACTAGGATTTTGACTGGTAATACATTCAGGAATTTGGCCAAGATCACGTGAATGACATGAAAATGTGCCAGATATGGGTGTGGGACTCAACGAAAAGGATCTAGCTGACCTGAAAAGGTAAGAATTTTAGTAACAATATGCATTATATAAAAAAATCTCTCTACTGAGAAAAGCATTAGCAGTTTAGCACATAACTACTACAAATTGTCTGGGCAAGTGATCATTGTGGCAGAATTCAAACACAATTATATGCTTCAGAAATGAGAATTACATGTAGTACAGGCTTGGAGAATTGACAGGGATTGGAACACTAGGTTGGTCAAGCTTCTCGCCAATACCATCATGGTGATATTTACCCTTTATTAGCTTCTCCTCTATGTCAGTTCCAGAGTGCTGCATTAACAGAAATATCAGTTATGTCATATACATATCCAACATTTGACAAACTCAACCAAACTAAAACTTTTACATAGAGAACCAATGAAGTGAAATCTAGTCAACCACCTAGCGATCAAATATACTGCAATTATTACACTTTTAATAAGCTTCTAGTTGCCAATAATGAAGAATTCATCCAAGAGAATAAAAGACGAATTGATAATCTAGGAAGGCATCTTGATTGTAAACTATGCCTATATACAGAATGCTGAAATTGATATATACACATGAAAGTTAAATGAGAAGTTTACCTCTAAAAATGTCTCCTCTTGATCACTTCCCCATCTAGGGCACAAGTAATCATAATAGATTTTTTGCCCTGTTAGTATTAGAGTAGCTATTGTATATACCTGCAAGTAGAAAACATTTAGGAATTAATAACTACAAAGAAAAAATAACAAATAAAGGAGAACAAAGAGAAGATGATCTCACCATTGCCATGTAAAGTTGAGTTGGAAGCTGCAACAGGATACAAAAAGTAAAACCATTAGTTAAATTCTAATAAAACATATGAAGCAACATTGTGCTTTACTAACACAATCAAAATTTGTGTATGTTAGCTACTACACCAAAACCAAATGGTGATATAGAAGTCCACGTATGTGATTATTTTCAACCTCCCCCTAGGTTGATAAATTTGGACATGATATCATAGGAAACCATGAAGATGATGCACAACCGGAAGGTGTGGCCACATGGCAAAACATGTAAAGTAAAAATCCAAAATGCCAATAAGAGCACAAGAGAGGAGATTCCAACCATTAGAATGATGCATGACCAGAACATGCAAACACATGACTGAACATATGTCAGTGGAACATTTGTCAGAAAATATGTCAGCTAAGAGAATCAAACATGGTGTATAATGATATTATATCGGTAAAAGAGAATCAAACATGTTAATTACAATAACAACAATCATGATGTAATCCCCTTTTTTTAGAAGTGGTAGTATTTTCGTTAATATATGAAAATATCCAAAAAAAATGCAACCTATATACAAGATGTCAATATGTATAAAAAAACCACATCAAATTAAATTGCTCCAATTGACATTATCTTCCCCCTTCTCTCTCCCACACACAACAAAATGTGCCAACAGAATTCAAAAAGTGTCCAGTAATTGCCCATTCGCTACAGTGCGACCAGCTGTAGTTACTTCATTATTATTATTAAAGAATAAAAGATTTTGTTGGATTCAAATAGTCTAGCATCTGAATCTGCCGCTTCTTGACTTTATCAACGTTCGTTGTGTAAAAGAATCAAAAGCATCTAAATGGTAGCTGAATAATGTTGAAATGAAAATAACTTAGCTATCCTCAAAGAATGATACCATCTAAATTGGGGTGAGAAAGCTTACAGTAGCTGGCTCTAGAAAACAACCAAGTAGATTTAGAATATCTCTGCAATCAAAGCAAGCACAGAATGTCAGAACCTTCGAGAAAACAAATATTTACTGATAAAATTACGCAAGCAAATTACAATCAAATAAGAAGAAATTTCATATATCAACGTGATTTAAATGTAGAAATTCAATGCTATTCAATTGTTACCCCATGAGCCATGAAGTCAGAAATAAGAAGTGGAGACTCGATGCGGATTTTGTGCTGTAGTTAGTTTTGATTTGAGGGATCTCCGCAAATGACCAGCATAATACACTAGCCAATCCAAGTACAAACGACAAATCCTCCTTTACTGCAGACACATTGTATCCTAGAATGTCCCATTCCAGGAGCCCCATTGAACAACACAAAGAAGAACACTGAATCTACAGCAAATTAGTCATATAAACCATTAGTAACCATTGCAATATTACAAATTAAAAACCAGAACCTTACCCCGCAAGCAAAGGGACTATTTGTATTCTAAATCAAAAGCTTTCTCTTGCTTTAATGTTGATCATTCTTTATGAAAATAAATTCTAGCTCTGAACTTCTATTGTTTGGATTTCAAATATTAAAACGTGCTCTTTTTTCACATTAATTATCCCCACTAACATGAAGAAGAGGAAAAACAGAAAATCAACTTCACATCTATCTCCCTCATTCTGAATGACAAACCAAACACTACAAGAAATTTTTTAGAAATCAAACAATAATCTTCAAAAGGAAACAAAAAACATCTTTCAGCTCCAAGCAAAGAAGATGATATTTGAAAGTAGCTTGAGTTTGATATTGAGTCTGGAAGTTAGTTTTGAAATGTTGCATTTCAGAAAAGTTTTCGTTTTATAGGTGCATTTCCAGAAGCGGGAAGGTCTGCCTCTAAAAAGCAGACCTAAAAAATCATGGTTTTTGGAGGTCACTCTGATCGAACGTACACTTTCAAAAAATATCTCTAGTTGAAAATATTGCGCTTCGAAGACATCGTGGAAGTGCATTAGTAGAAGTTTTGCATTTTGCGAAGGCTAGTCGACAGCGTAATTCCAAATGTTTCCTATTAAACCTCGTGTGCCTACTGGCTTCCATCACTGAGCTCCCAGCACCATTACTACGGTCTATAAGATCTCAGCTGCAGAAGGCTAGCTATTAAGGAGGAAAAGCTTAACCTGCATCAACCAACACAAGTTCTTTTCGCAACCAATGCAGGACTATAAACTCTAATTTACCACCATAACATTTAGCATTCCATCCCTCCATGACTCCATTCAAATCCATAGGCCCAAGAAACCTCCCTTCCTACCTACATCAACCCAAATCTAAATCAAGAAGAACGACCCTTCCCTTGCCTCTTCATTCCAAACCAAAGATAACCATAACATACATGAAGAAAAAAAATAAATAAACATCAACAAAAGAGGAAGAAAGCAATGCATAACAGGTAATCTTTCTTTGGATCGCGGCGGTACTAGGGTTCTTGAGGAACTGGAGTGGAGGTTTATTATTAGCCCATTCGTTCGCTATATATGTACGCCTATGCAACAGAAATTCTGGTCACCGGTTCAGGCGGGGGAATGTGTGACACGGCGTGATGTTACCAAACATGGAAAGAAATTAACAAAATTCTGTTTCTGCTCTGTTGCTGGCTCAAAGAATCCTACGTGAAGTTGCGTTTTAAAACAATTAGGAAGTTTCGTATTGTACCGAGACACGATAATATGACTAATTACAATGGAAATGTCGATAATATATGAAACAGAATATATGTATAAATAAATTTTTTTAAGAATACGAAGAGAAGATCTTCATGTTTCGTTGGAGTGTTAATAAATACTAATGCTTAGGGCTCTTGATGGTAGACTTATGGTCAAGTACATTTATATAATACATGGTTAACGTTTGCAAAATAAATAAATAAATAAATAAAATGCTCAAAGCGTTATTCGACCCTTACAGTGCAACAAACTCTAGTTAAACCGTTCTCAAGTGTCAATGAGGAAGAGTCGTGATGTATGCATTCGTAATTGACTACAAAAAAACCACCGTTGGAACGCCTTACTTTTACTCATCATAGAGAAATAACAGAATCAAACTTTGATTCTCTCAAAATGCACGATTAGTCTCCTTTTCATCCTCCAAGAAGTCAAACAATTTCTTCTGTTTTATCTTCCAAGATAGAGATTTACGTAGTTACCCACAAGAATATTAAATTACAAAAGTCTCTCTTTCTCTAATATGATATATCATATATTGAGATGAGAATATTCGTCATTATATATTTTTGACATTATCTTTCTTTTTAAATTCAAAGAGAATAAATTTTATGATTAATATCATGTAAAGGTCGCAACTATTATATTTAAAACTTTTCAAATTTGAAAATATGAAAACATAAATTTGTTCGACGTCTGCTTGGACATTGATTTGTAGAAACTGACCAACGAACATTCGACCTGGACGTTCGAAAGGTTCTTATTTTTCACACAAACTAGCGAACGTCCGAAAAGTCTCTGTTTTGTAAGATGGGCTAGCAGAAGTCCAAAAAATCCTTATGTTGTGGCTCTATCTCCGGTGGACGTCCACTAGGTTTCTTCTTTCTATGCAAACCCACGAATGTCCAAACAATTCCTGTTTTATAAGAAAGCTAGTGAAAGTCTAAAAAATCTTTATGTTGTGGCTCTATCTCCAATAGACATCTGTTAGATTACTGATTTACTTTTTTATTTTTATTTTTGAATTATTTGAAGCGATTATCTAACAATCTTTCACTAATTCAAAAATGATGTTCCATTTAGAGACAACTGTGCTTAGTGTTAGGATGTTCCATAGGCTTGAATCTCACTTTTGTGACATTGACTTTTTAGAAGATGTGAATGGACTAAACTTTGAGCTCATCAACCCTCATAGTTTATTAATCCACAGACAGTTTCCTTGGTTTTTTAATATGGTGACATAATAAAGGCCCTATGTCAAACTTAGTGTTTGGCAATGTTCTTTAGGACAGTCTACACATCCTATAGGAGACAACTTCATCTCTACATTGCATAGGTGAGTCCATTGAAATCCCAGATTCCTTGGCATAAGGTTCCAAACCTTCTTATCCAACCACTATGATGCCAATACTACTTTGACATGAAGTCTCAAACTTCCTGATGGTATCAACTTTGTCATGGCTTGTAGTCCTAGACTACTATAATGTAGAGCCATACTTCTGTAGTATGAGGTCTCATACCCCTTCTTATGGTACTACTTATAGTGTGCCTTCTACAAAAGTATAATACATTCCAGATACATAAGGACTCATTAAGGCATCTTGTCAACTTCAATAAGATATGCATTATAAGAAATAGATTTATTGGAGTCCAATTTCATCAAAATAAATAAATAGTACAATAAACCAATAAACCATCTATTTATTCTTTGAACCATTAAATAAAGGTCTAATAGATTGTCCTTTGAACTAATTACAAATATTTAAATGACAGAATACATAGATGTTTACAATGTAGACATTAACCTTACTCCTTTTGAAGTGTTCTTCATGAATTCTCTCGTGAGACTTTTAGTAAAGGGATCAACTAGACTCTCCTGACGTCTAATGTCGATCATCATGATCACAATCTCTCGTGAGACTTTTAGTAAAGGGATCAACTAGATTAGAAACATTGTGTATGGTAGATCTATGTAGTCCTCTTCTATCCGTTGCATAAATCATTACCAACAATTGTCGTAAGAGATAGCAATGCCCGACATTCTTTCTATGAACAGTGGAAGATCAAATAGTAACTCCTTGAGATACTTTGCCTCTTTGGTGACAACCGCCAATGCATAAAACTTAGATTCCTTCTATCACAGTAGGTAGCTCATAAAGTGTAAAACATAATACATGGTTCCTTTAAGGTAAACCATTACCTTCTCTATAGTAATTTAAAGCTCATTGCCTGGATTCTTAGTGAACCTGCTAACTTCCAACAACTTTGAAATACTCTAGCTATCTACAACTTTCCATTGTTTTCCTCTAACTTGTGCACATTGTCATACATTGCGTATATCATTGTCGTACATTGCGTAAATACATTTTTAATATAATGAGATTGTGTCAAGGCACATCCCTCTATATTCCTTACCATCTTGATCCTCAAGGTCACATTTGTAAGTGCCATGTTCTTTATGCTAAACTTTAATGAAAAAAATTTCTTTGTATTTTTCACAATCTCTATGTCAGTACCAATGATAAGTATATCATCCACATAAAGACATATGATGACTTCTTGTCTATCAGTAAATTTTATGTAAACACACTTGTCAACATCACTGACTTTGTAGCCATTTAACTTGATCATTTTGTCAAATTTCTCATGTCATATCTTGGAAGCTTGCTTCATTTCATGTAGAGATCTTACTAATTTACATACCTTTCATTCTAGTCTCTTGACAATGAACCTTTCAAGCTAAATCATGTAAATTTCTTTAATCAAGTCTCCATTTAAGAATGCAATGTTTACATTCATTTGATGTATCACCAGCTTTTGTATTGCTACCACTGTAATTAATAAATGAATGGTGGAGATACGAGCTACTAGAAAATAAGTATCAAAATAATTAATGCCTTCCTTTAACGATTAGTCTAGCAGTGTACTTATCCACTGAACCATTAGCCTGTAAGTTCTTCTTGAAGATCCATTTGCAACCATTTGGTTATGAGCCATCAAGTAGATCCACCAACACTTGCATGTTGTTAGCCATTATTAAGTCGTACTCATCTTGGATTGCATCTTGCCAGCTTAATGTTGAATCTCTAGACTATATTACTTCCTTAAATATCTGTGGATCACCTGCTATGCTATTAGTGATAAAATCAAGTCCAAAGGTCTTCTTATTTCTTGGTTGCTTGATTGATGGCTCCTCCATCTGAGGTATGACCTCCTCTATTATCTGATTTCTTGTTATATTTTGAAATTTCGTTCTCTCTCGTAGAGAGATTTTCTAATCATGCAACATGATGCTTTTGTCTTTGATGAACTTTTCCTCGAAGTACTCTACATCTCAGGCTTATATGATAGAATTCATTTTCAAATCTAGAAATTTCCGAGCATCACTACTCTCAATACATCCTAGAAATATTGCTTGGTTGTATGAGTTCCTGTAGACACCCTAATTTTGAAGTCACTTGGAAGCAAGCTCCTTTGGATGATGCTCTAGTTGTGATTACCAAAACCTTAGCCCATTCAAGCCCACAAGCCCATTCGGGCCCATACTAATCCGCTCTGACCTAATTAAAATAAAAACCAAACAAAACACATTTAAAATCCACTTAATCAAATAAAATCCACTTAAAATTCAATTAATAAAACAAAAACCCTAATTCAAGTCAAAGTCAAATTTAAAACACTTAAAATCCAATTAATAAAACAAAAACCCTAATTCAAGTCAAAATCAAATTTAAATCCACTTAAAATCCAATTAATCAAACAAAAACCCCAATTCAAGTTTAAGTCAAATAAAATCCACTTAAAATCCAATTAATCGAATAGAAACCTTAATTAAACTCAAAACCCTAATTAAAACAATCAAAACCCTAATTGATCTCAAAATCCTAATTAAAATAATCAAAACCCTAATTAAATTGAAAACCCTAATTAAAATAATCAAAAACCCTAATTAAAATCCATAAACCTTAATTAAAACACAAAAACACTAATTAAAAGTCAAAATTAACTAAAATCCATTTAATCAAGTGAAAACCCTAATTAAACTAAAAACCCTAATTAAAATCCATAAACCCTAATTAAAACACAAAAACCCTCATTAAAAGTCAGAGTTAACTAAAATCCATTTAATCAAGTGAAAATCCTAATTAAACTCAAAATCTTAATTAAAATTCAAAACCCTAAAATTAAACTAGTTAAAACCCTAAAATGATTAAAACCCTAATTAAACAAAACCAAAAATTTAAAGAATTAAAATCCAAAAATCCCTAAAAAATCCCCAAACAAAAACCTAAACTAATTAAAACCCTAATTTAGAACCAACTAATTAACCCTAAATTATAAAATCAGAAATTAAATTAAAAACCTAAGATTAAAACCCTAAAAACCCATAAAAATCCCAAAACAAAAACCCTAAAAACACAGCCCAATTCGCAGGCCCAAATAAGCCCAATATCCCATTTAAACTCTCAATCAAAAACCTTATATAACATCCAAAAATAATTCTGGCGACCCCCGCATTTTTCGACGACCTCTCCGGTGAGATCTCCGACAGTCAATCCTGCGATCTCCGACGTGAGATCCTTGACCCCGTGATCTCCAGGCGTTCCTCTTCCGTCGTGCCCTTGATCCCACGGTGCATAGGCCATCCAAGAGAAGGATCAACGGTAGGAGGGGGTTTCATCGAAGTTTAAAACTCCTCGCCACCGACAGACCAAGGATCCATCGTGAAGCCTCCCTCTAGCACGCGAAGCCCTACCTCGCTCGCTGCCCAGTTCACTAGGACAACGACCCCAACTTTCCAAAGCCATCCTAACCCTTTTTGCATCCTGGAGCCCCAGGCAGAGGATCGCCGGAGCACGCCGCCGCCGACCCATTTCGCCGGAGAAGACACCCTGCTCCTCAGGTATTCTTCTCCCCCTCTCTATTTCAATTCAAGCGTTCCCCCCGTTAGGTCTAGACCGCTTCCCTGATGTTTTGGTTGTGTTTCGCCGGAGGAATCATCCCTCACCTTCCGTCGCCCCGCCTCTGGTGGTGGGTTCATCCCACCAGTGAGGCCTCAGGTCGCTTGGCATCAAGCGAGGTTTCTCCCTCCTCCTCTTTTCTCCTCCTTCTCTTTAGCCTCCCTAGCCACCTGAGGACCCAGAAAACTTCTGCCGTTGACACCAGCCCCACTGCCACCGTTGATTGCCGTCGAGGGGCGTAGGAGTTCACCAGGCCTCATCGCTTCACACCGTCGTTCCAAGGACCTCCACTGCGTCTCCACAAAGCCCTATGCGCCGCCTAGCCATCCCTGGGACCGCCACAACCCCCGACGATCCACCGCAGCCACCACCGTCGACGCAAGGGATGGAGGGAGCGGCTCGGGCCACCCTAGCCCTCGACGAAGCCTCTGGAAGCTTCCTTGCGCCGCTCCGGAAGTCCTCCGAGTGTCCCTACGCCGTTCCAGTCGCCGGAGCGCCGCTGCGCCGTGCCGTCGTCTTCCTCGTCACCGATCAGAAAGCCTCGCCGGAGCGCGAGGTCGGGGGGAATCCTCAGGCTTCCTCAGTCCCTTCCGACGCGTCGGAGACCTCCACAGCCTACCTTCTTCCGCCGCCGCAGCACCCCTGGTAAGTCGTCGGAGTCCCGTCGAGGCCGTCGTCGGAGATCAGACGTCGGCGATATTCAAATGGAATTAGTTTAGGTCTAGGCCCCTTTAGTTTTAGGTTTTTATTCTTAGATCCTCAGGATGTTACATTTGGGTCCTTTTTCATTTATTTTAGGTCCTGCTCTTTTATGTTTTAGCCCCTGTAAGTTTAAAATAATTTCATTTCCTTTATTTTCTCCGTATCATTTGCATATAATCCGCTGCATATTTAGATTTTTTCATTCTTAATGTATTCAAGCATGTTTTATCACATCTAGGTCCATGGAATCAAGGTTTCTTCACACTTAAGTCCTGAATATTTGCATTTAGCCCCTGAAATATTTTAAAATGAGTTTTTCCTATGGAATTTACAACCTGAACCCTAAAATTTTTTAAAATCACACTGATCATCTTTAAAATTCAATATTTATCACATTTGCGTCCTAAGCTTTTGCAATAACCCCCCAAATTTTTAAAAAATGAGTTTCTCTGTGAATTTTACATCATGAACCCTAATAAATGTCATAATTACACTGATCATTATAAAATCCTATTTTTTATCACATTCAAGTCCCTGGAATTTTGTACATAAGTTCCTGACTCTTTAATAAATAATTCCTGACTACAGAAAATTTGCTTGTAGACCCCTAGATTAGTTTTGAATCCATCCTTTAAGGTTTTAAATGTTTTCTTGCATATTTTTAATGTTTTTCGCTTATTGCATTCCTTATTTTGTATTTAATCATAGACTTCATTTAAGAGCCATGTTTTCACTATAAATCAATCTTTAGTTTCATATTTTGACTCCATTTGCACTTATGTGTGAATTTTGCACTTTAGACCCTGAGTTTTCAGGAAATTACCTAAGCGCAATTTTCATACATTTCAGTACCACACTCACATTTGATCCATCATCTGCATGTTAGAATAGAAGTCAAGAATACATTTTTGATTTAAATTGTCATCCTTTTGTGAATTTTACATTTCAGTCCTTGTGTTTGTCCTTTATTGTATTTACATCATTTCATGATTTTAAGATCATATCCTTTTTCACATTTTTTTTTCACAAATAACATCTTCTGGACTTTTTGTCACTCATTTTGACATAACTTAGATCATGCATCATCCCCATACTTGCATTTATCACATCTGGCCATGAGAATGACCAAATTGCCTCTATGTCTCTAATCCGTGTGCATGTATTTTAGTTTTCGCACTCAGCCCTACCTAATCCTTGTCCAAGTCATCCTTTAGCACTTTTTATGCATTTAGGCACTTATTCATCCATTTCATATAGTTTTCATCACATTTACGCATCCGTCCCTCCTTTTAGCGAACCCCCATCTCATGTTTTTCTTTCGAGGATTTCTTTCCCCACTTTGCTTTCAGAATTTCTCATTCAATATTCGATTTGATTTGCTCCTACATTTTGGACTTTTTTGATTTGATTTGGATTTTATCGCCCGACGGCGTACATAAAATGACCGAAAGGCCTACATTGGCCCATTTGCAGACTATTTCTCCCTTTTGATTTTCATAACCATTTTTATGATTCTGAGGACTTGAGTTGATCCTACTTTTTACCCTTTTAACATCAGTATGGTATTCCCGAGCAGTCGGTCCAAAAACATCGTCATTTTATGTGAATTACTTTACATGTCCAAGTTTGCCCGTTTTACATGGACTTCTTTGTAATTTTTCCACTAGGATTTCCGCAATGTTTTTCATGATTCTGCTAACCTAAGTTGTTTGCATTATCGATTTTCTTGAGGCTTGGGTGGTTTTCTGAGCCTTTCTCATTAAAAAAACCTCATCATTTCATGTGATTCCCTTTGTCGTGTCGTATTTTGCAATTTCGTCATTTTATGTGAGTTTCTTCGCAGTTTTCGCATTCCATCCTGCACATCCACCCAGTCGTGTCTTGGCATGCATATTTGCACTATTAGAGCATAACTTAGGCTTAGCAAACATTCATCTAGCCTTTAGCAAGCGATTTAGACTAGAAAGACCGAGTTTCTCGGGCGTGCGAGGGTGCCTAACACCTTCCTTGTGTGTAATAGGAATCCTTACCCATCCTCTGGTTAGCAGACATCCGGCCTTCACATCTGCATCTCATGCATTCAATCTTTTATGGTTTTCCTCGTCATTCTCTTAAAAGATTAGGTGGCGACCCCTTTTCTTTTTTTTTTATCCTATCTTACGCCTTCGCCATCTTAGCATGGCTGTGATCTCCTCCCTCTAGCGCGACTCTACGTCAGACTCCCAGGTTGGCATGGTCACAGTTCCTAACTTCTCAATTTTTATGTCTAGTAGCCTAACATAGGCTAAACACCCCTACATTCTAATAGAACTTAGACTAAGTCAGATCTTGAATCAAAGTTCATGTGGTGTCGTCTCCGTCTCAAAGAAAGACACTCTATTGAGAATATAGCTTACTGAAAGAACCGCTTCACCCTAGTAACAGTTAGATAACTTGGCTGTCAACAACATAGAAATGACCATCTCAGTCAAGAACCTATTCTTCCTTTCTGCTATTCCATTCGAGTGTGGACAATATGGAGTTGTGGTTTCATTCTTGATTCCATGTTTTGCATGGAATACTGCAAACTAGGGGTGTACATGGGTCTGGGTTGAGCCAAAAACCAAATCAACCCAAACCGCGTGGGTTGGGTTGGGTTGGATTGGGTTTTTTTAATCATGGATTGGGTATGGGTCAAAAAATCCCAAACCCGAACTTTGTGGGTTGGGTATGGGTTTCAGGCTTAGGTTACTCGACCCGACCCGAACCCGAAGGTATATATATATAATAGTAATTATTTATATTTATAAATACATAATATATATATAATTTTTAATTTATAAAAGTATAAATCATTAATCACAGGTTCTTTTTTCACTTCTCATGCTTGATACTTGTATATATTTCATAGACAATATTAGTAGAGCTACTTCTGTGTTAAGCAACTATACTTTTATTAGCTATTTTTGGATCAATAAACCATGAATTATCCTCTAATTTTTGCAGTCTTCTAGTCCTTTAGTTAAGTTAGCACCATTCTCTTGTACTCTTGGAGAAAATTATTATTAGATGGCTAAACAACACTAATGTATCACATGTCAATTTTTCTGACTTTTAATAATAGATGAGTTTATTATCATTTTTTTTGTAATTAATAATAGATGAGCCTATATCTTTTTTTGTATAAAATTCAAGTACTATAAAACCCGAGAACCGACCTGACTCAACCCGAAGTTTGTGGGTTGGGTTGGGTTGGGTTGAGTCTGGATTGGGTATGGGTTCAAAATTATCCAACCCGAACAATATGGGTTGGGTCGTGGATTCATTCTTAACCCGACCCATGTACACCCCTAATGCAAACTCCTTGGACTAGTATTCCCCTCATCCGTCGCTTCTTAGTCTCTTTAGTTTCCTTCTTGTTTGCCTTTCTGTCCGAGCCTTGGAGTCCATAAACTTCTCAAATGTTTCATCCTTTGATTTCAATAGTTAGACAAAGGTATATCTAGAGTAGTCATCTATGAAAGTAGGGAAGTCCTTCATCTCATCTCTATTGAGAATGGGTCAATTCTCCGAGAAGTCGTACAATCTCCTATGTCTTGCCTCCAAGAAAATGGAGATCTACGTATTTACCTACAAGAATATTTAATCACAAAAGGCTCTCTCTCTCTAATATGATATATCATATATTGAGAAGAGATTATCCCTCCTTATATATTTTTGGCAAGATAATGCCATTATCTTTCTGTTTAAATTCAAAGGAAATAAATTTCATGATTAATATCTCGTAAAGGTAGCA
Organism: Posidonia australis; assembly: GCA_024699735.1. NCBI lineage: Eukaryota > Viridiplantae > Streptophyta > Magnoliopsida > Alismatales > Posidoniaceae > Posidonia > Posidonia australis. The sequence goes on from JAMKQA010024163.1 coordinate 28,194, forward strand.
ACTATCGTATTTAAAACCTTTAAAAAAATTTACAAAAAAAAAACCTTTCAAACTTAAAAACATGAAAACAAAATTTTGTGGCAACGGATGTTTGCTCGAATGTTGATTTGTGGAAACAGACCAACAGATGTCCGACAAATCCCTATTTTGTAAGATGGGCTAGCGTACATTTGAAAAATTACTGTGATGTGGATCTATCTTCAGCAGACGTTCACCAGATTTTTGATTTACATTTTTATTCTTAAATTATTTAGAACGATTGTTCAACACAAACTAACTCAAAGTGACTGAGTTAGACAAGGCGTGACGGTTCCATAATTGCCACCAGACTATGCACGAGTACATGCAATAACTCTATATTTTATTTATTATTTTAAAAATTCTAACTATACTAAAGTGAACACATATTCAAAATTTCATTACATGTCAGTCGTCAAAACTCCGTCATCTAAATGTTTAAGAATTTTACCAATGAGGGTTTGTATATCCAGAAAGTACAGGAAATGATTTGATAGGAATTTTATTTCTTGTTGACCATCCAAAATAATAGTATTTGTGTACTTAGCCTAAAATAAGTTTTATTTTAAAGAAAACTCATTTCCTTAACTTTTCATAGTATACAAACCCCAACTCTATTTATTTCTCACCCCTCTCCCTTGGCTCTTTCTCTGTCTCCTCTTCGACCTTGTCTCCTCTTCACCCTCCTCCTTGCCCCTCTTCTTCCTCGCCCTCCCCACCCTCCTTATCCTTCTCCTCCTCCTCCTCCTCCCCTCATTTGCCTACTTGACGTAGCAATCATTCTCGATTCTCCTCCTCAACCCGTAGATGTAGTAATTGTCCTCCTCTTGAGTCAACTTGTATTTTTTTACGCAATGATTTTCAACTCATCATTTCTTTAACTATTGCTCTTTCTCATCTCGTCTCCTATTCAGGGGGTCTTTTGCAAGGTGTGTTCAATTGGTGGTGTCAGAGCAACATCATCGAAGTGGTGACAATAGAGTGGCAGTGTAACGCCCCGAACCCGGGCACGCTACCAAACAATAGCATCACAAGCCTAATTACACAAATCACAGAATAAAAAGACTGTAACCAGGCTCACCTCTAGGATCTCGATGAGCGGCTAGAAACTCCGATTCCTGCACCGAAAACCGGCTGCACGCGGTCTGCACCTGAAACACACACAGCACGCGTGAGTGACATCTAAGTCACCCAGTACGCCCCCCCAAAACACCTAACTATAAGCAAGCACAATAAAACCAGAGAAAACTTGTTCCCTAATATGCAAAACTTGGTTTAAATCCTTGAAAATCACTTTCCTATTAAACCACATTTGGGATGCATTCCCAAAAACCAAAATCCAGTCTTTTCTACAAAACATCACTTGGGACCT